>DWNE01000491.1:0-28606 GCA_018249875.1 Cecropterus toxeus | reverse complement strand
ATCATAATATGGGCAGGTGACGTCACCAACCTCATTGCAGCGCCATATTGTCAAATTAGCGTTTTGGCGGGCTATTTCAATATTGAATTTATAATTTGATATTTTTCAGCAAATATGTACCAGAATTAAAAAAACAACATCTACTGGGTATCTTATCCTCTACTTAATAATATAAAACGGATTTTAAAAATCAGTCAAATAGCCTATTACATTGGTTTATTATGAAGAGATTCCAATCAATAAACACATGTTTCATTTAATAATAATCTGTCTGATTTAATTCGATTTGAACTGTGTACATATTATTATTACTATGTATACGGAACATACATATAATTAATAAAAACAAAAAAATAATATGTTGTATGTCGATAAGGAAATTGAAATTGAAAAATGTATAGTTTGTAATCTTTTTTATTGTAAACGTGCTTGAAGCACATGTCTATAGGGGAGTAGGGTAAGGGAATTCGGACCTACGCTCCCCTAACAAATCTAAAGCTAGGCTTAGACTAGAAGTACTAGAATAAAGACCTGTATTAATATGTTCCCAAGGAAATGTTTAAAAATAACTATTTATTCAGTAAAAGAAATACACTCAATTACCTTTTCAGCGTTGTTGGGCAATCCGAGCCATGAGGGCGTCTGCCTATCTGACAGCTCTTCAATCCACTTAAGGAAATGGTCGCGACGGTTACCGTCCGGCATCGTGATGTGGCGCTGGTTTCCAGTAGCCTAAGAATTATGCATATTTCAATTTATATTTACTTTATTGCCATATTTACTATTGGGTTATACAGTCAACGTAAATATCATGGAGATTTTGTGAGGACGAGTCTTTCACAGCACGTATTTTAGAATTTTACCAAAATGTATAGTTCGACTTGGGAGGTACATCTCCACACGTATTACAAGCGTGAAGCAGTTTTTGCGTTTCGGTGGAAGGGTGTGGCCGCCGGCTCACTCATTATGAGAGAACTATCTTAATTCTCGGAAGAAGCAACGCATTTATGGTCGTTTTATATGAAGTTGCTTATCTGTAAGCAACTTCATATAAAACGACCATAAATGCGTTGCTTCTTCCGAGTTGTTCACGAGCGGCAGTAACCACTTACCACCACGTAGACAGCATGTCTCGATTAATCCAACGTTAAATATACGCACCCCGTCCACATTGGCAACGAGAGCGAAATCAGCCTCGAAGGAGCGCGGCGTGAACAGCTTGCAGAGGAAGGAGTGCAGCAGCCGCTGGTCGAACACGTTGTCGATCTTGCCTCCGTAGATACACTGGGAGAGCAGTGTCACTAGAGCCTCCCAGGGGACCTTCTCTGGGGGTAGATTGGTGCGGCCCTGCGTTTTGGGAATATAGGCCATTGATTTATATGAAACTACTAAATAACTGCTTTACATGTGGCTATTCACGAAATAGACTCGATATTATTAATATAACAATCGAAAATAGTTAAGTCTACCCTCTTTTTATTATTATTTAAAATATATTATTCATTAAAAAAAAACATTTTTTTTATTTAAATAATAATCTCGTCTATTTAGTAACCGACCGATGAAATAAAATCACTTTTTTAATTTTTTGCTGCAAATCAATTGACGTCATGTAATACACAGTTAGAAACAGAAAATATGATAAATCCAAATTCTTCTCAAACAACAGTGCCAGAGAATTCGAGAAGTCGGTAAAATTGTTTTATTTTACGATTATATTAATGAATTAGTTAATCAAAACACTGCTAACCATTGCGGTAGCGTCTATCCACGTGTCGAGCGTATCGCAAGCGACGCGCAGATCCGACTCGTTGAACTCGTAGTACTTTGCCCATCCTAGGGGCACGTAGCGGAGACGCTCTTGAACAATGCCTGGATAGAGAGATAGTTTTTATTATCTTTGTAATGGTTCATGCTAAATTTGATAAGCATTACCACATCTAGATAAAATGAACGGTCAAGGTCATCTTTGGACAATTTAAAATGAACAGCATTTAAATAAATATTTGAAGTATTTTTTTGTATAATTTATATGAAAATAAAATGATGAATGTTGAAAACTTACCATGGAACCAAGCGAGCAAGAAGTAAAGTCTTGCACGTTCCGAAGGTTGTTTCATCATGCGGGCGGCCGGCACCTATGGAAAATAAATATTTACAAACATATCATAGCCACTTTATATGTTGCTTAGATTTAAAAGACACAAAGCTACTTTATAGGAAAAATAGCGCATATTTCGTATATAATTTGACATTCAGTTTACCACAGACTCCATTATATTAATAGAAATATCTTCAAAACACGAAATCAACAAGAAGATTTATTTATTTTCAATTTGTTATCGATAATATTCAGACTAATCGTAAAATTCGGGACTTTTCCAAAATTTACAAGTACTTATTAATTTCTTTACAATACCCAAAAATAGCCTAATAAAATATGTTCCACGTCAAAATTCAAAAGCTTATTAACTTCTTCAATACACCTAAAGACCCGAAAAAAAAATCGTTCACGTCAAAATTCAAAAACCATGCGTACTATGTATACAAGATAATACTAACAGTGGCGAACGTCCTCAGCAAGTTCGCACGTATACCCGGCGGGGGCTCGAAGACGAGCACGCGGCCGGCGCGCAGCAGGTTGACGGGCAGCTTGGGGCTGATCTCCGTCGTCAGGAACAGGCGGAACGACGGGTGCGGCTGCAGCGAGTGCAGCTTCTTCTCCAGCTGCACCAGCCACACGGGCGCTAGGTGCACGTTCTTCAGCATCACCCAGCTGATATGAACACGAGAAAACAATGTACATGAATAAAAATTACTAATATTGTTGCTTTGTATCAATAATAATGCAACACTATATAAAAACGCAAATTTAACAGGTAATTCAAGTAAAAATTTAACAATCATTTTTGTTTGCATCCTATTATTGAGTCATGTTAAAATAATAATAAAAATTAAAATGCGATATCTACTACATACTAATATCAGCAGTGTAATGTGAACACCGTAGGTGTTCTGAAAATAAAGTGTTGAAATATAAACGATATAAAATCCTTACCGTCCGGTTTTACAAGCAGTGTTAATAGCGCGCTCGGCCTGGTTGAAACCTTCCGCGGACCCAATGGCAATACTGGACAGCGGTTTGTTTAGCTCTGTTGCCATATCGTCCACACGACCTGTACATGAAAATATTAGAGGCGTCAGAAAAAAAAGTGTTTTAAAAGTCAAAAAGAAAAATAATTAGATTTAGGTACAATACCACATCATTATATATTCTGTCTATCTAAGCGGCATTAGGCATTAAGAGAGGCATTATTTAAGAACTTATTTTTTTTATTTGCATATAGTTAAACAAAACTGGTTCGAGGAAATGAGATATTAACCAGAATACATTTATTTACGTTGGTTTATTTACAATCCGAATATGCAACTCTTCGTGTCTCAATATTAAATTATTACCCGATTCGTTATTACATGTTTTTACGAGCAACGTACCACTAGCATCATATCCAGGCACGGAGCACAACAGCGCCGGCGTGGTGGCGTTCAGCTGGGTCTCGGTGATGCTGGATAGGTCCAGCTCGGTCTCCGCCTTCGCCATGAACCCGGCGCCGAGCACGGCCGCGACTAGCTGCGTCGCCGCTGCTATCACTCTATCCGGTCTGAAGGCCTGTTTACGTGAATAATTGCTTAATGTGTGGTTTCCTAAAGATAACAGATTTTAATCATAGGTGATCACGATTAACACAACCAACAGACTAAGTAAAGAAATTATGTTTTTGCTCGTCAAAGTATTCACATTGTTTAGGAAATTTCCGGCAGAGCTACACTAGTATATTTTTCTACGTTGTGTATGAAGTAACTATGCAAGTTTCGTGTTGTGGAATTCATCACTGAATGAGGATGGTAGCGTGTTAGAAAGTAGTTCAGAATATTGTGACACTATAGAGTATAGCGGCGGGAATCAATATCAATATAGTGTGTAATATAGTATGGTATTGTGTAATGTGATCCTGCAACATGTAGTGGTACACTGTGTTGTGTCGCGGTGGAGTTTTACATAAGGTAAGTTCTACTTAACGCCAGCAACGTCAAACACAACAGCCCTTGTATTATTCCCCCTAAGGCCCGTGGTCCTCGCGAGCGATTGCTTAACGAGCGCGTGGCGCTTGCTTCAGTAATACAATATTCTACCAATATTCTATCAAAATGAACTTTCACCTTAAAGCGGTTGTAATTTGAATAAACAACATAGGCGAAGAAACAACATGAGCATTTCATTTATAACTTCCACAACGCCTGCGGCTTAGTATACGTTAATAGAATGGGTATTTGAGAGTCGCGGTCGCGAGCGTTATATTAACGTACTAATTAGTGCACTGTGACACACAGTGGGTTCCGGATTTGATCGCAGGCCAGATAGATAACTGAATGATGAATTTGATGATTATTGATGATTTCTGTTGCGGGTTTGGATGTTTGTGTATTCGTCGTTGTGTGTATCTCTGGCACCCACGACACAGATGAAAATCCTAGTGTGGGACTATGAGTGTAAAAAGTGTTAGAAAGCGAAAGCATTAATATAATCAATGAGGTCATTGTTCGACAACGCCTCACGCCTAATCCAATCATTTAATAATCGTGGATCAAATAGATCTTTCATCTAAAATCGGCGGTAATTCGGATAAAACACAATGGCGGCGAAACAAAATGTGCGTTCCACTTATAACGTTTACCTACGTCCGCGGCTTTCATATTTTAATGGAATGGAAATATAAAAGCCGCGTTTAAGGACGTCGTATTTGATATATCGTACTAATAATTGTGAAGTACCATAGTGTAGTTTAGTGTGTTGTAAGTACACTGTGACGTGGCAAAGTGCCCATAGTGTAGTGTGCGGTACCTGTATGAGCAGCAGGCGGTGGCAGGCGAGCGTGTGCGGCGCGGGCGGCGCGGCGGCGTCGGCGTCCCACAGCGTCGGCACGCACTGCTCGGGCGCCGCCTGCGCCAGCCACGCCGCCAGCTCGGGCAGCGCCGCCGCCTTGTCCAGCAGGTTGCGGAATGCCACCAGTCTGCGCAAACACAAGTATTCACTACACAATCCAAACGACACAATCAGCAGGCCTCGGGAGTCCACTGTTGGATATTGACTTTACGTTGCGAAATACTGAACATAGCTCACTTAATTCACTGAGCGACTAAACAATTAAACGTGTGTAAAACTGCACTTCGACGAGCAATTATAATATACAGTACATGCCATTCGGTTCACTTTGTCAGATATATTGATTCGCTGCAATTAATCGTAATAGCATAAATTGCAGCTTAATTTTTTAAAAATGTTTTTAGTGACCACTGGAGAATCCAAACCAAAATATGGAGTACAATATTAATCCAGGTCGAAGGTACACTTTAAAAGGAGAAAAACTGGTTTACATACATATTTATCTACAGATTTTTAATTATCTTACATTTAATATAATGCAATCTTCCTAAAAGGTCGGTGCAAAACAAAAGTTATGTAAGGAAAGGAGGCTTAGAGTCTTAAGTCCGCTACTGTTGAGCTCGCTAGGGTTAGCAATTCCGCTTATTATTCCTCTTCAAATCTTTGTTTTCATTGCTTGCCCAGTTACATTCACAAAACAAACTAAGTATCAATTACTATAAACTAAACAGTACCTGGAACTGAGCCTGGCAGCGGCCTCGTGCTGCGGTTGCGTGAGCGGCTCGACGGGCGCGGTACTGGCCACGAAGCCCTCGCGGCCGCGCAGGAACACCGCGAACTGTCGCTCCAGCGTGTCCTCCGCGCCCGTGCCCTTCAGGTGGATGCGGCACAGCAGCAGCGCGAACGTCAGCCGGTCCGTGTGCAGCATTCCACGCGCCACACGCTCGTACACCGCCTGTTACGTCAATAGCTTCTATTGTATTTGTATGCCCGAGCCAAAGTTAGCTATTATTTTTAGGTCATGATGTTGCCCAAGATTAAGTTAACTTAATTTTTGGGGATTGTTGATTTTGTATCGGCTGAGATTGGCTAGATAAGTTATTTTTATTTACATTTTTCGCAAAACATCGAAGGATAGCACCTAGTTTTGCCCTTTTGTTTTTTAATCCTGTAATCCTACCAATGCGAATTCACACATTTAATTAAATGACAACGAAGATATTTCCTTCCTTTTTTTGTCACCCGACTGCGTCAGAAGGAGAGTAATGTTTTTTCAGATAAGCGTACTATACGAACTGTTTAAAAATAACTAGCCACAATTGGCTATCCTGTCATAAATTACCTTAAGATTTATGTTACGCATATCATTTGTGGTTATAAGTGAGTCTGGATATAAAAATAGTACCATCGTTCACATGTTCACTTCTATTCTTTGGAACGATTATGTTGTCGAAAATGCGAAAGTAAACATGAGACGTTACCGCAAACAACTCCTCCGTTATGATCTTGAGTCTTGCTGTATAGTCTGATACGCCATTCAGAGATGGGAAAACTAGCACCGAGCTGAATATATCGAGGAACATCTTCAGCGAATATTGATATAAGAAGTGAACTTGGTTGAGTGACTCCATCGTGAAGTAGATGCTGCTGCAAGCCTAAAACATAAATAATTAGTAGTATATTACCAACTTTTCATACTCCATATAAAGTTGGTAACATTTCAATAAAACTTTAATGTGGTAATTGTATATATAAAAAAATATTTTAATTTTTTAAATAAACAGATTGACAAATTAAATATAAAAATCTCCAAATTGCTGTCTTGTGGATGAGTTCCCAAAATGCTGGCAACATTACATCGTTGAATAGCAAGGCTAATTCGTTGATTGAAGTAAAAGCCAGGGTTCTGGCTATTTGTTGACTCTATCAAACGTTTGTACAAATGCTTCAAAAATAATTTAGCATTTAATTTACATTTCGTAATAAGCAAACATTATACTCTTTGACAAACGGTGGAAATGGCTTTATAACATATTATAAATAATAATGTACCTTGTTCACAAGTCTCACAGTGGATCACAAGTTCGACAAGATACCTTTACAAATAGAAATCCTAAGAAAGTATCCTGAAGTACTTACTTGAGATAGCGGTAGGTATTGTTGACTGACTGTTTCAATTTCAGCAATAACTTTGTCGGTTTCTTCCACCTGTAAGTATATAAATGTTTTAAAAAATCTCATAGTTTAATTACAACACATTGTTAATTTACTACATACGCCTATCACAAATTATCGCCATCATCCAGGGTCGACAGATAATGCTATTAGGCATTAAGATTACCCTTATGACCCTCAATCTCAGATATTTCGAAAGAATAAATAAATAGATACATTTTTTTAATATATCCTGACCTTCTGTCCGATATCGTCGGCTTCCTTCTTCAAAGTCTCGAGAGTAGCAATCACAGAATCATCGTCGAGAATCTTGCCCTTAGCGTCGTTAAGCGCTTGGAGCAGAGACTTCTCTAGCTGGCGTAGACGCAGGTGGAATTCGCCTGAATTAAAGGAATAGTCGATAATGTAATTTACGCATCAGTAAGAGTATGGCTTGTTTTATACAAATACTAACATACTTATTTCTATTTTGTTTGTAACAATTAGCATTAAATTTCAAGCATAAAACAGGTTTTAAAACTTTCGTCTGTTTTACGAATTACTCTTGTAAGCTACATATTTGATTCGACTGAGATTTTAACTTTAAGATAAAAATAATGGAGTGTACTTTTACAGATATTAAGGATTTTTCTATATATTTTTTAAACATTAAAGGTTTCCTAAGGAAAACTAACATTTTTTTGTAGCGTGCTATGGTTCTACTTTAACAGCTCATCGGCTCACTTTTGAATGAGGCGACTAACATTAGCCATGGGGAGGTTCGGGGGTAGCAACGCATTATGAACCATAACCGTAGTAAATGACCAATTACCATCGGATGGACTGCGTGCTCGTTTGATACTTTTAACTTAAAAATTATACCTTGCAGCTTGAGCAGGTCGGATCGCTTGGTGTCGATGTCGGGCCGCTCCGCCTTGAGCACGCGGTGCAGGCACTGCGACTGCAGCGACGACCGCGTCACCGTGAAGTTCACGAACGTCACGCGCGAACACATGTCCGGCGGGAACTCCACCGTGGGATCCCTGGACACGTGACCATAGTTAAACTTGTTGCAATCAGTATTGAAGTAGATACGCAAATTATTAGTGACACAAACTTACGGGGGCCTTAAAAGGTCTCAGAATTAATATATAAAGAATATAAAGAAGAAATTACAAAATGCCTATTGGACAATTATTAGAACAATCGCGTTTAATTAACCGTTCTTATTATATTGTGGTATGATTTATTTGTAACAAAAATATTATTTTTAAGATCAAATTATTAACTAAAATTAGTTACAAGTAGAAATTTGTAGGATCAATAAAAAGTAAAGTATTATGTTTTTAAAATAATAATATAAACTCACCTAGTACTGAGGAATATAACGAACGAAGGACTAAGATCGATGTCCTGATCGCCGAGAGTGATGAGCACACGGCCGCCCGTACGCCTCAGCTCACGGTTCAACACCGGGTTTAAGATCGGGTCGTAGTTTTCAACATCCTACACACAATAATACAGTTTATGTATGATGTGTATTAAACTACTTTAAAATAAGTTCAAATTTAAACGCTATTTTATAATAACGTACATGTACATATTATTGGAGTTTTGTAGTACAATGATATACATATTTTGAATAAGTATGATCATTTCATTATTGCATTGGAAAACGAGAAATGCAAAGACTTGATTTGAGACCTAATTTAGTATGTGGGTGTTCAAATTAAGTATATAAAACATAATATTATAGGAAAATAGGTTCTAACCTGTACTAGCAATGGGTTTCCGAAACGCAGTGCAGATTCTAAGTTCTTCCTGAAGGAATCATCCAAGAACGACGTCTTCGTGATCTTGCGCTCCTTGAACTCGCGCATTATGAACTCAGTAGCTTGCCCCGATGGATCAATGATGAGTGGGTATCTGTTGAAGCGCTGCAAAACAAATACGTACAAAGTTAGCAAATTGCATGTATCGGTAAAATTAATCTGTCAATATCTTTCGTATACCCTTTCGTAATCTATCGCTGGCAGAAGTGGCCTGTATTAGGTAGTCACCACTTACTATTAGGTAATTGCTATGCAGTGGCGGATTAATAGTGCTAAAAGGTTTAAGACCAATTTCAAATTAAGTTCATGAATCGCTTTAAAGGTGCAGAAAAAATTAAGATTCAGGAAGACCTAAGCCTATCCACAAATTTACCATCAGTCACCATTAAGGAGGCGGAAAAATTGAAGGCATTTTCGTCATTATATCTTCGTCTGAGTTAACACTTCCCCAAAACTACCTTCAACGGGTCGAGAATAGGTTCTGTCGGTACCGGGACCGGCGTATCACAGTGACCCACCTTCAGCATGATCGCGTTCTCGACGCACAGCTCGTCGGTGGGCAGCGCGTTGGCCTGCCAGCGCAGCCGCTCGTCCGGGTTGCTGAGGTACTCCGTGCGCGCGATGTCCGCGCGGAACTTGATGTTGGCCGCCGCCAGGTGCGCCGTCCACGTCGAGAACAGGTTCTGACGGTACTGCAGACGATCGAACTCAAACATTTATTTATATTCATTACGGAATTCCACGTTAAAAACTATCACAGATATATAAGAAACATATTTCAAAGAAAATGATTTTTTATTTTAATTCTACATTATTGTAGAACTGAAGCAAATTTGAAACGCGAGTTTTATCAAGTTTAAGTAGCAAACAAGCAATCTGCTGGTAGGACTGCCGCCCATAAACATCTGTAAGCAACTTCATATAGAACAGAGGTTCTATCTGAAGTCGAGTCGATGCGTTGCTACTCCCGAGGACTGAGACGATCGCCCCAAATATAGGTGAGCCTTTCTAACGTCACACAAGTAATGTTAACTACTAGAAATAGATACGGCATTGTTACCTTCCCGGTCGAACTACACTAGCTCTAACACTTGCAAAAAGTTAAACCACCTGGAAGTGCGTACGCGAAAACGTGTTTAAATAAATAACTCCAGGTTTCTTTAGTATGTTTCACGCATTCTTACGTGTTGATCGAAGTATCCTCCGTAGGCGATGAAGGCGGCGGAGAGAAGCACGTCACCGACGATCGTGCTCATTTGCGACCGGAACGTTTCTGAGCTGGATTCCCAACGTTCGCGCTCGATCACCAAACTCTTCAGCAACGCTATGGATCGGTCCACCTAAAACGTATAGCACATATTTTTTAAATTATCGTTACACTTTGTTCTTAATTAAAAATTGATTAAAAATATGTTTGTTTTTTTAATATCATACAAACAAACAATTCCTTACTTAGTCTTAATTGCAAGACATTGACAAAAATTGCCTAGTATTGATGCTACTTAATATTTTAATATGTATGGTCATAGGTGACTATGGAATTATATCTAGGATATAAGCATCAATGTCTTTCTGCGAAAAAATTACCTTGCCGCAGTCTAAAATACTTCCGCGCAATGTAGTTATTGCAATATTTTATATAAACTTCGACGATGAATGATAAGAATAAATAATTAATGATGCAGAATACATAATAATTCTGCAAGGTAATTATTCTCCATTACCTTAGCTTGCACATTCTCCAGGTCGGTCTTGATAGCTTGCGCCTGGCTGATGAGCTGTGCGTATTCTTCTTTGTACGACGCGATGGACTTCTCAAGCTGCGCGATCAGCTCTCGTACCTCGTTTCCAGCCGTCACGTTAGTTTGAGCTTGGTCTTCTAATGCTTTCAACTCGTTGCGAAGTGGTTCCACGCGTTTCAACATATCAGCGTATTCGATCTGAATTTTTAAATGTATTTACGCGATCATAATTACAAGATAGATAATATTGTAACGAATACTCATTGTATTCGGTAGCATGGAAGTCATACAAAGAAGCTATGTATGACAAAAAAAAAACATCCGTTTGACAATGCCAGATATTTGGCAATAAGGCAGTTGGCAGATCTAGGCAGTAAGGCAGTTGTATACTTAGTACTAAGGCAACTATTTTACTACTTCTTTACGTAGTACGTTTTTAGGTACTAAATATTACTAGGTATACACAAATAAGTGTAGATTTTATAAAAAATATAATTGTCATACGATGTTTTAATAAGGTATAAAATGTATTGTGATACTTTACCTGCGCGATAGCCCATTTGACCATAGGCCCACAGGCCATACTGGCTCTGTTAACCTTCTCGAAGTTGTAGTCCGGATTGCTAAGGTATCGCGTCTTCATTTTCTCACGTACATCGTCACTGAGCACATACGAAATAGCGATTAATAAATGAACTTCAATCCAAGTTATTAATATTATATAATTTCATTGTGCTTAGGAGAAACCAATATACCATACCATGATAACGGAAACATCACCACAGACCTCTTTGACCACGGTTTTCATGCACACATCACCACGTTTACCTTCCATATTGCCATGTATTTACGACGCAATTCCAATCCAACGGACGTCACTCACCAACACAGCAAAATAATTAAAAAAAAAACACAATGTCTTTCAGAATTTGATCGCAATAAATCATTAAGAATTTGATGACTTTTAAATGTTGAAAGACATTGTAGATAGCAAACAAACAAAAACAAAACAAAAAAAAGTGTATAGCTCGTTGACTCACTTTCTGTAGTGATTTTCAACCACTGCTCTGAAGACAACTTTTGGACGGACATTATTTATTGGCAAATACATTCATGCAATTTGACGATTTACGCAAACAATAATAATAATAAATATATATGTAATATACCTTTTCGTTACTTTCTATTTAAAGGGTAGTGCACAAAAGTGCTTGTGTGCTTGCTGCAGGGGCACTAGAGAAGGGTATTAGAATGTAAAATGTTAATAAAATTTTCTGTATCTTAGATCTACCCTTTTAATTTTTACGACGATTATGCTGTTATAACTTATTATATTAGAAGATTAAAATAACCTTTGAATAGTCTACCACCCGTCCATAAACATAAACCTACTAAAACATATCAAATGCACGATGAAATCTGATATTTTATCTTACATTGCTGCCTTATAGTTTACATGGTAGTACACAAATAATAAATTCTTATCAATCAGATTTCATCATGCGCATAACAGAACGATGCAAGACATTCACCATGCAAAAGCACGCTTCAGCAAAAAGAAACCATACAATCACAATGCAAGACAACCGGCAACAACAAAAATTAATAAACTGCACCCAATGTGTACAATGGATAAGTGATACCACCCATGAAAGTGATCGCTAGTAATCTATGTAATCTATTTTATAATACAATTCCACAACTAGAATCATTCCGTGCACGTACGTAATGCATGTATAGTTGATCTTACGAGTGATATCACTTTGTCAGCACCAACACCGTAAACCAAAAGGGGATAGTGGCGGGGAGGAGTCGGGTAGGGCGGGATGGTTTGAAGAAGCGGCGGTGCTCACGTGATGTCCTCGGTGGAGAAGTTGGAGACGATGCTGTTGATGAAATTCTCGCGCATGATGACGGCGCGGATGGCCTTCCAGTCCGTGGCGTTCTCGCCGAGCAGCAGGCAGATGGACTCCAGCGCCACCTTGACGATGGCCGGCGGGTTGCCCATGGAGCGCACCTCCACCAAGTGCTGCTTCTTTATAGATTTCACCGCTGCATGTATGCAGAGATGCAGTGTTCCGTCGCCGCCACCCACCCAGCGAGAGCGACAGAGTACAAAAAGAGAGAAACAAAAAAAGGCGTTTAGCTGACTGTGTCACATGCGGCTGGCGTTATTGTAACATGTATCGCGAGGGACGCGCGAGCGCGCGTCTTACCGACTGAAAGAGAAATTTTGTTAATGTCCTTCTAATCACGACGATGCTTAGCGATGTTAGTCACATACGAACATTTTCGGGTTATTAGTGTGCCTTACGAAGATGCCGTTTTACATTACACATAGTGGTCGGAGCGTTAAGTAATTCACATTAATAACAACAGTCACATATGCGGGCAAGCTTAGCGTATTTACAATATTAAGTTCCATAACTAAGAGATATAAAACTTTTCATTCATAACAGTGAAGAAATCAAAATTCACTAACATTAAAATACAGTATAAATGCTTAGTAAAATATGAGGTTACAACAAGTCATATGTATTCGTATCACAATCATGTTCAATGCACTAAATACACTAAAATGTTTTTGCCAATAAATAGACTGAGAAGTATAATAGTATTACAAACGCTTGCTATCTACTACGGTTATGGTACATTCCGTAATCAATTTAATACAGAATACAGAAATTAAATTAAACATCTAATTTTTATACTCCGGAGGTAACACATCGGTCTATCACATCAGGTACTAATTAAACTATTTGGTTATGAATTTTATAAAATAGTACGTAAAGTCGATTAAGTGGGCCTTCTCTGCACATCCGTCAACAAAGTTTCGAATTCAACAGTGATATTATGATTCTATTAAACAACAGTAAATTTTTTTTTGAAATCATAACTGACTTTATGAAGTAGGGGTTTGTTGTGAAAGTTTTTTTTGTGAAGTCCGTTCAAAGCGGACATTAAGAAGTACAGAGTAGGAAAACCCTAAAGTTACACACAGTATTACAGAGTGCGTACAGATTAGATTAAGCTTGCGCGGGATAGGGATAGAACGATGTGCGACCTCCACGAGCGTAAGCAGGACGACACTAACGTGATATTCTCAGTCTCGAAGTTAACTATAGTGGATATGAAGTTGTCCTTCATGACGGCCGAGCGGATGCCCTTCCACGTGTCGCTCTTCTCGCCGAGCAGCGTGCAGATCGACTCCAGCGCCATCTTGACCACGGACGGCGGGTTTGCCATCGACCGCACTTCCACCAGCTGTTGCTTCTTGATCGAACGCACCGCTGTCGTTTGCACACTCCACGTTTAGTACAAAAATTGTTACGGTTTTGGCCTCACAAGCCAATTTGCGACTACTCGGATCCCATATTAATCTTTGTTTACTTCAGCGATATCTTCGGAATTGATAGATCGGTAATAACGCTTTCTATAGACTAGCCATATTTTTTAAGACTGTTGTTTACCTCTCATTACCTATGCAAGTTACATAATTTAACTGCGAAATATCAACACATGTTAATTACAAAAAAAAATGTTTTAGTAAGGCAAATTCACTACACATTTATTTGGATTAGGCATCTTTGTAATAGAACTACATTCTTGATTAACTGCATGAACGAGGTTTGTAGAACAAATATTGCTTGATCGAAATTCATAAAACTCGTTTCATACAATCGAACAAGTTTAAACATGAAAGTCGTCGTAGTGACCTTTGAGGCTTTATTTACTTCTACAGACAGAACGTGCCGTAGCAGACAAAAACACATTTCACTATACAATATATCGGTTTACGGTACAATACAAGTACGCTGCGTGTCTGCACGGTCGTTTACACTAAAACAAATTGTATGGAACAATAATGTTTTATCTGCAACGACGTTTCTGCCACGTTAAATGTCTGTAGATATAAACACAGCTTAGTATGAATATTACCAATAGCTAATAAACTACATGATATATTATCAATATATGGATTCAATTTGCAGCTAAATGAATATATGGTATGAGATTTATATGCAATGCAAGTAAGGTGTAAAGTCGAACCGTTTTGCGCTTCGATGACAGCGGGCTCCACCTGAGCGAGGTCGGCCATTACGTCTCTGCGTTTGGCTTCGATTTCCTTAGTTTGCTTCTCTAAAGCGACCTATATATAAAGGTTGAATAAACTTAGTATTTAGTAAAATTAGGTCAATAATATATAAAAAAAAATGTTCTATAATATGATACCTGAATTTCCTGACTTTCAACCTTCTTCTTTTCGGCTTCTTGTTGATCTTTGACCATTTGCCGGAGTTTAGCGTTTGCAGCTTCATTTTTATGTTGAAGTTCCTGTAAAAGTGGTTGACCGTTTAGTATGATTAAAATTTTGAAATAACTTTGAACTTGAACACACATCTCTATAAATATTAAAACATGAACTATGCACAATGATTAATACTAATATTTGAATTTATGTAGTAGATTTTTTGTTTATTTGACATGAATTCAGCGTAAAATTGAATATTAACATTCGACACGGCTGCCAGGAATGCATTTTCCTAGGGACGCGATTATAGTAGTAACAGTTTGGTTTGATTTGAACTTTAGAATAACTTTCAACGTTATAAAATATTTCGTCCTCTGGCGGTTTAAATATACGAACTATGCGAAGTTTTTTTTTAAATTTTAACATTTTTATATTTCTAAACATGTTTAATATCATACCTGTGATTTCACAGCGAGACTCTTCTGCATCTCCTCAACCTGCTCGACGGTTTCCGCGATCTTGCCGAGACCGACGTTCAAGTGGAGCTGCTGCTCTTCCAAGTCGGCGCGCTTTTCCGCGTACAGTTTCACCATTTGTTGGATGAAGTCCAGGTAGTGTCTGGTAGACGTGGAGATAAAAGATATAGTTATTATAAAGGCGACGACAAATAAATATGTAAATTGAATTTGGCTTTGTGTTTTATGTCAGAGTATGATTTTATGTATATCGTGCATTATGTAGTAGTTATCAAGAGCATTATGTAGGAAGTGTTTAGTGATTTTTAACGTTGTAATTTTTATTATTTTTAACTTAAATGTTTCGTAAAGACACTCACGGTAAATTGGTTTTTTATCTGTTGGTGGATTTTGAGATCGATTCGTAAGTAACAATGTATAATAGAATGCATAGATACTACATGTTGTTAAAGGTATTAAGTGTATCTTCCCTTTAAAATAAAACTAGACTCAAATTATTTTTCACTCTATTGAAAAAAAAACAGCGTAAACGACGCGTCCTCTGTATTTGAATATGTAACGGATATTGCTTATCATATCGTCAGAATATGATTCATATTGAAATTAATCCCTTATACACTAACACATAAATAAATGATATATTTTTTAAAAAATGAAGTAGCAATTTAGCATGCAGTTCATCTGATGGCAAGTGGTTACTGCCACCCGTGGACACCTGTAAGGAACTACATATAGAACAGGGATTCTATCTAAAGTCGATCACAGATGCGTTGCTATTCTCGAGGACTGAGATGGTCGCCTCATATTTAAGTGAATCGATAAATTGGTCAATTCCGTAGCAATATTATTCCAAAATATTGATTATCTATTCACTTATGTATTTAATCTCTACAATAGAGGTGTCGTACCTGGGCGTGATGGCCATAGTGCGGTTCGCTCGCTTGGCCAGCCTCGCGTTGGCGCGGTGCAGCGTCTGGTGCACGTAGACGCAGGCGTTGACGACCGCCTCGCGGTGCGCCGGCCGCGCGCCCAGCTCGCCGCACGCCGCCGGGAACTGCTCCGGGGGGACGTAGTCCGCCGATTCCAGGTCCATGCGCGTCGTGAACTCCTTGCCCACCTGGATACTCACTTGGTTATGGGTACGATTCGATGGAGAAATTCACGCCACAAATAACACAGGTTTCGTAACACGTAAAATTACGTGTAAGATATAAAATGTTAAGAAAATAATCAACTTTAACATTAAGAGTCGTCTAATAGACATTGTTTTTTAAGTTAAGGGAAAGTATTACATACAACGTCCTATAGAGGACATTACTACATATTTTGATTTTAGTGTATAATCTCAAAAGAATAACGCTCTACATCTCTCTACATTTATTCTTGCCTTGCTCATATATTTTTCGTACTTTTCCTCTATATTAAATCAATGTTTGGCAAATATCAACGTTCTACACTTTTTGGTTTAACCTGCACTTGAATATATTTTTTGTATTGTTCCCAAAAAGTACTTGAAGTAACAACAGAAGTGAAATTATTCTCAGCTAACATATCTTACATAACTAAGTATTACCTGGAAGAGGGCACCGTCGCTCCAATCTCCAAACCAATTGAGCACGCATCTGTTGAACAGAGCGGGCGAAGTGGCCGCGCGGTCCTTCAGGCCCTCCGACGAGGGATTCATCGTAAATACAACGTGAAGATTTCGCATAACTTGTCCCGTGAACCTGTGCACAAATTTATTGACTATTAAAAAGAGGGTTAATGACTAATACTGCCGTTAGATCAACACTATGCCTGTTATAGTGGCTCTCTTTTACTATGGTAAGTAGTATGGCACTATGTCAAACTAATTACAAAAAATATTTATGTATTTCTATATAATAAAACGCTTAAACGCTTTTTACACTCATAGCCCCATACTAGGATTTTATCGTATGTCGTGGGTACCATACACACAAACATCCAGACCCAGAAAAGAATCTAAACTCATCATTTAGATATCTTGCCGGGGATCGAACCCGAAATCTCCTGCGTGTCAGACCGGCATGGTGACCTCTTCGCCACGCGGGTCGTTAATTGTTATTAGTGCACTGGCAATCTTTAACAAACAACAAATTTGTACTATAACTTATACTTACCATTTGTACAACTCGTCGTTTGAATCGAGCATCAAACCTTCCCGTTGAGCACCTTCTTTGCACTGGGTCATAAGTGCAGCGAATTCATCGCCTTCGAACAATCCAGGAACCTAAAGTGGAAAGTACGAAAATTACATACGACTTCATCATTAGGGGTCATCTGTAAATGACGTCACACGATAAGGGAAGAGGGTCAATGAAGTGTGCCATAATGTGAGGCGGGTTGGAGAGGGGTCCTAAATTTTGTAACCACATTTCAAATATATGTAAGTATCAAAATCTCATTTACTGTTTGAGAACTGCTATGTTAATTTAATGATTTCTATTTGTAAAATTGCAAAATGTGACATTACATTGGGGAGCGGGGGGAGGCGGTCAAAAATGTATCCAGTCGTGACAAGGACGCGGGAGGGCCAAAAAGTCGGGAAATTCCTGTGACGTCATTTATGGATAGCCCCTTATAAAGTGTTCCTTTTTGTATATGAATTAGAACATTGTAAAACTATCACCTCTCCGTTAGCGAGCAGCGTGTTCATCCGCTCGAGGAAGCCGCTGTCGAGCACGTTCGACTCGTCGAGGATGAATGCGACTTTTTCGTCGCGGCAACCGGCGCGTCTCAGAACAGATCGTAAGTCTTCGTCAAAGTCCGCACCCGTATATTTGTTGTGTACCTGTTGTTAAATATTATTTTTTATATATGATGATTGCAAAAAGAACATGCAATCGGTCTCTGGTTAAGAAAGCATCCAATAACAAAAAAGTTGTTAGTTTGACGGACTAAGTTGGAAATACTCGTATTTAACTACATTGCCGGTGAGAATATGTCGGCGTTTAAACGAGAATACAGCAAGTACTGTAAATGACGAAAAGTGGTGAAGTACTTAGTCGAATTACGAAAAAGCTAGCACTTTTACAAAAACTCACGAAATTTATTTTTATGAATTATTTTAGGTTGTAAAATTAACTTAAACAACGAAATTTGTATGGTTTAAATGCATTGGTATTTCTTTTCAAGTAATCCTATTCAAATTAGTAATAATTGTATTATTACTTTAAAAAAGACTTACTTTAATCTGGAAGATGCTGAGCCCGTTCATCCATGCGACGAAGCGACTGAGCGTGGTCTTGCCGGCGCCGGACACGCCGATGAGCAGCAGGTGGCCTTGCGGCTGCCGGAAGATACGGTCGATACGCAGAACGTGCTCCAACACCTCGTCGAACAGCACCAAGGGCACGTCAAGCTCTTCTTCGTAGAACACCTGGAAGAATGGAAACAATTAAAAAAATATATTAGGTTCACGTCGCTCTTCTTCTAGAACACCTGAAAGAGTAGAAACAAATGAAATATTCAATTAGGTTCACGTTGCTCTTCTTCGTAGAACACCTGGAGTAGCAACACATTCAATTAAGTCCCAGAAACGACAGAGATGCGTTAAATTGAGTTCAATTATTACTATTATGTTAAACTATTTATGCTTGTTCATTCATCTAGTTAGATAAAAAACTTCAGCGTGTAGGCATATGCACCAGATTCCAAGCAGTTGTACAGACCGGTGCCAAGCAAGGGGATTTAAAGGGATACTGCCAAAGTGTTTATTATGTAATTCATTATTGCAAATTCTTATATATTGAAGTTGAACTTCAAAAATTCTTCAAATTCAAATAACTGGAAGTTCTTCGAAATGTAAAGCATCACAAAAATGTAACTATGTTAATTCTAAAGAAATATGTCTTGAAATCATAATATCACATCATAGCAAGTCCTTGGAAAATGACAGAAGAATCAAATATCACATTATAGCAAGTCTTTTCGAAAATGACAGATGATTACAGACGGGCCTTAATAAACTTGCTAAATTTCCTTTTATGTTTATAATATAAAAAAAATTGAAATTACCTTCAATCTAGCCTTTACGTATTCTCTTAGCTGGTCTCTTTGTACCGGAACATAGTCTTTGCTTAGCCAGTTGCTGTACAATATGGGACGTGCCAAAGCTTGCTCCCTGTTGATACCTAAAAAAAAATAACAATAAAAATTTCCAATTCAAATGGTGCTAAATAAACATTTTTTCAATGGGATGAAGATAAATAAGTATGCGGTGTACTTGATGACGTTAAGCGATTATAAGTCATGAAAGCATGTCTCTCTGCATCCTAGCTAAAGTTGATCACTCTTATGATGTAAGGGCTACATTGTGTCTCTTATACAAAGTTTAAAACCAAAAATATAATAATAATTATTAATTTCTTCAGACTGTGACTAACCTGGGAAGAATCTCATGGCAACATTATCGATATTCTCGTCCGTCCATTGCCTTTCTGTGTCTTCGACTAAACGGTCTTGGAACAGTCGAAGAGCTTCATGCGCCCAAAGCCTTACAAGTCCTTCCACGCTTAAATTGTCTAATGGCCTGTTGAAAAAAAAAAGGTTTTTTTTTCTTATATTTTATGGATTTAAGCAATTTTTTGTATTTTTTTATATATAAAGTCAATATAAAAATTTCCATCATTCTATTAACCCTTAAAATCTGGGAATAGACATCCTCTATTGTGGTGTAGGTGAACACAATAGGATGTTACATAAAAAAATCTGCAAAGTTATAAACAGTAACGTTCTCGCAGATATCGCGCATCCATGTATATCTAGCTGGCCAAGAAGTCTCATGTTTCACATACTAAAATTTAGACTTATACCCGTTTACATTAGGGGCACGGATTTAATATGTCATCGCCTTATCGCCTCGCAGCTGCCCGCATCCATCTGTTCATCTCTCTGGGCGAGTAAAGACTTATTTTTTCCCATAGTATAACTCAGAATTATATACGTTTTCACCAGGCGAACAAATTTAACAACAACCTTACATAAGCCCAAGAAGCCAGCTGGCAAAAAGAACCATTACCTTATAGCCTCGCAGATACCGCGCACCCATCTGGTCATCTCCCTGGGCGAGTACACGTAGTGCGGCTGCATGTCTTGCGTGAAGCGCTCCTGCGAGGCGAGGTACAGCTTCACCATCGCCTGCGTCAGCGGCTCGGCGTATCCGCGCAGCGCGGGTTGCATGCGGAGCATCGCGCGCGTGAACGTGCCGTAGATCTGTAATAGTGACGTAAGTCTTTCGTTGAAGGTCCGTATCCGCGGATTTTTTTATAGTTGAAATGTGAAAATAAAAATTAAATTTAGTTTTAACTTGGTTATTATGCTAGAAATCAGTTTCAATCATATGAATATATGCACATATATTCATATACATATATGCATTCAAAATTAATTTAAACATAGCTTAGGACTATCCCAAAGATAATTTGAATCACTATTGCGCGAGCAGCACACATTGAATTTATTTTAAAAGTCATTTCCATGAAATTATTCTTGTATTTCGTAAAGCTGAAAGTACTCCTAAGAAAATAATTTTAATCTTACACAATCAGTTTAATCACAGCTACTATAACGAAAAATAAAATCGGTGTTGGTGCTGCCATAGACAACACAAAGCGTAACAATATCTTTGAAATCAGTGCCTATCATTACTTTCATGGACTTATTCCCTGAGACCATCCATTAACATTAAACATGAAAAAGTTTTACTAAAACTTCAAATATTCCTTTACCTGTTCCAGAGACATTTCTCCAGGGTAGTCAACGTATATGACAGGCACATGTCGTAATAGACGATGCGACAACGGCTTACGACCGGGATCAGTGGGGGGGTTGCAGGCGCCTACAAACTGGATACGCTCCAGATGAACCCAAGAGTGATCTACAAATATGAACATACTATTAGCACACTGATAAAACAAACAAGCAAATAAGCTTCTAATGGTAATTCTTCTTATTGTCATACTTCTTAATTTTTACATTATTGTTTTTCACTGCTTACAAAGCAATACACAATATTTAAAATTATAAAGATTTGATATGAAATTCTCACCACTTGCGCGGTAGAATCCTTTGTGTTCAAGAAGCTGTCGCAGGAAGGAAATGACTCGCTGGGTGCCATACTGATCCATGTCCGGCAAGTTGATTTCGTCGCAGAATAGTACCAGCCATTTGCCAAGCTAAAAACAATATAGGATATATACATCGTACTGTAATGTTTAGTAGGATTTTTAAGTAATAGAAATATTTATAGAAAGTCTTGCCTAAATAGTGTCATAAACAAAATTGATTGGATATGTGACTAAGATAGCCAGCAATATTAGATAGATACATACATACATTTTAAAAATGAAAAAAGTCACTGTGGAGACTTGACGCCTATTTCACAGCTGTTTTGGTCCATGCTTAAACAGCAAAATACTAAAGTTATATGTTATATACAAATAATTAATACACAACTTACTTGTACAGGGGCAAGTACAACACCATTAGGAGTCTTCCTATACTCGCAGTAGTGGTCAAAGGTCTTGAGCAGCAGCTCAGGCGTGGTAGCAGACGAGAAGTTGAGGCCGACCACTTCCATGTCGGGCAAGGCACGCAGAGCAGAGAACAGCGTCATGGTCTTGCCGGAACCGGGCGGACCGCAAAGTACTAATAAAGGTATAAAGAATTTTGTATTTAATTGAATGGACTGAGTTTAGTATAGTATTGTTTTATGTCGTAATCGAAATGTTTAGAGATCATTTATAACGTTCAGATATAAAATATGTATTTTTAACATATTTTTTATAACAAAATGGTAATCAAAATGGTAGACTATCTGCCCAATTTTTTGTTTACTAATTGTTGGACGCAACTAAGATGAGTTGTAAGGCATATTTCTTTCACCAATATATATTACACATAATGTATAAAAGTTCGTGTGTGTTTGGGAAACATTGTGTTTATGGATGCGTACCCATTTCAAAGGGGTGTGAGATATTGCTCAAAATGGACAACTATTAAAGGTTTTTCAGCACTCACCAAGTGGCTTATGCTCGGCCAACCAAGTGTACAGCAGCGCTTCGTGCCTGACGGTGTCGAGTGTGGGCACCACGACATCCGGTGCCGCCACCTTGTGCGTCTCTACCTCTATTTGTGGCACCTTGGCCGACCACGGCACCCAAGTACCCGTTATCGACACCTGCGGACAGATATACCTTTTGGTATCCTTTTAAATCATAATTTATTTGAGACGAATTATAAAGTTGAGTACCGAGAGCGCGTACGTCCTAGATTCATTTAATAAAACCTGAAATAATTTTACGATACGAACTTTCTTAAAAAAAAAAAAAGATATGTTTCACCTCAAATATTGATATCATTACCAAAGACATTTAATTACATCTATCTAATGCAGAAATCTATATATAAAAAGTTAAAATTGAATAATTTCGCACTATATGAATATATTATTAATACAGCAGGTACACTTGTCTATATATTTACCTCAAAATCAATAATATGTTGATTGGGTCCACAGTGTGGCAATTGCATTGTACTGGCGGATCTTATGAAGTCACCCAATTCATTGCGGTCCTAGAAATAAAATATAACATTAATAAAAATTGTTGTTAATTGTCATATCAAGTAAGAAATATAAATATAGTAAAAATACCTTGAGCTTAGCGTCACCAGCGAACGACCAAAGGAGTGAATAAACAAGCCATTTCGGTACATAGGCTTCTAACTGCTCACTGGTTACCGGGAAGTCAGGATGCTGACGATTGTATCCCAAAATGTTCCTGAAAATGACATCAATCATGAAACATCAACATTATCACAAATTCGTTCAACTAAATGAAATAAAATTCTAAGACATAAATAAAATAATTAATAAATGTTATGAATAAAATAGTCTGATCAGTAAAAGCACATTTTGCACGTATTAGGAACATATTTATTTTATTTCAATGTGCGAGAACAGTAAAAGTGTGTTTTGTTTTTTATTTAGTTGTCTGTGTATGCTACATTGTCCGCAATATACTTTCATTTACGCGTTTATAGGATTAAACAATCCATTACAAAACAAACAAACATAGCGTGCTGTTATATAGTCTAAAGCCTTCTTCGATAAATTTACTATTAAACATAAAAATATTTTTTCAATTCAAGCCAGTAGTTCCCGAGATTAGCGCGTTCAACCAAACAAACTTTACTGCTTTATAATATTAGTATAGATGTATAGATATAAAATAAATATTTAAAACCCCTTAAAGGAAATATATGTCATACCTGACGCCACGGTTGAGCATAGAGTGTAAGGAAGACAACGCTCGGTGGCGAGTGAAATCCATAATATGGTCGAGAGATACAGCCCGCTCTAGGCACTTCACCACTAAGCCGTCTCCGTAGAACAGTGGTTGAAGGATCGCTGCCACGTCGCGCTGAGTCTAAAAAATTACACAAACAATAATGTATAACTTTGATGCATTTTAATATATTATAACAATAATATTTCATATATAATGATATTATGATAGTGTTATTTCATGAAAATGTATAAACACAACATTTTGAAGAGTAAAACATAACATGTACAATATGTTCCTATGTGAACAAACACAATTTGAAATGTATTTATTAGAAAGGTACCTGTAGCGCTGGTGAAAGGATATTTTCAGTTGCATTTTGATCACCGCCAGCCGTGGGAGCTGCCATTACAATACTGAACGAATCTTCCTCTCCGTCTTCTAGCGGAATGTTTCTTAATCTGAAACCGTCAATTAATTAATTGTCTGCTAACTGCACCTTGTTGCAACTGAAATACTTGTAAAACACACGTATTTATAGCATGACCTTTCATGAACGCACTATAATCATATTTATGTATAATTAAGTACCTGAATATCTTAGTTGACTTTCATAATTAAACATGTTTAGGGGTAAAATATCAGAACTTAGTTACCTGAGCAAATAGTTCTCAAATATCATTTCAGTGGTGAGAACGTCCTGCGAGAACCACACCATACCACAACGTGACACGGTGGCCAGCGTCGCGTACTTTAAATCTTGTACCTAGGAAATATACAATTAATTTTAAAATTGAATTAGAGGTATCTAAAGCAAATCCATCCAGCTTTTACTTATTCTTTTTTACTACAATATTTTATTTATAAAATATTGCAAACTGATAGGATGAAGAGTTTTATAATATTTATTTCCAGACATAAGATGTAAGATTTTTTTCAAAGAAATATAAAAAAAAAGATAATACTGTACTGCGAATCAAGAAGTCGATTCAAAAGTAAACATGCAGAAAATCGAATGTAGAAAGAAAGATATTCCAAATCCTCAGACCGCAGGGGTAGCAACGGATCTATAGCCAACAGACTCTCATCAGCATGCATGGGTAGCAATTCCCACTTACAATCACACGCACTGCATGATCACTTCCTACTTCAATATTATGAGAGAGTAATGTACAGTACCTCAAACATGACGCGCACGTTGGGTGGCAGCGAGAGTCGCTCGCCATTAGGCAGCGTGAGCAGCTTGTTGTCGTCCAGCACAGAGTTGAGATTCTCCACCCACTCGGGGTCCACATCACCGTCGAATATGATCCATTGCCGCTTGTTGATCTCGCCGCGGACGTTGTCGATTATTTTCCTGTGATTTGTTATTGCATAATGTTACATTTTTGACAGTTCTATGATTAAAGAACCTTCTCAGAAGGGGACGGCTGTCTTGGCCCCATAGTACATAGTTAATCTAAAATTTTACTTTACCCGAATCTCGGAGTACAAGGCCACTCGACTTCTAATATGCTCGACAATTGTCCCACATAATATCGCTTAATAGCAGGATATCGTACATATCCTTATTAATGTACTTTAGAATAATAATTGGATTTTTTTTCTAGAAAGTTTGTTTATTATATTTTATATCATGTAATTCATACACTGAATAAACCAGGCTGCGTTCGACAGCCATAAACTTTACTTAATTTGAAGCTGTTTATGCAATAAAAACAAATGTTCAGATATTAAATATAGAGATGAGATTACCTGAGAATATGTGTGAATAAACCATCCGTCCATTCACGAGTGTTGGGATCGAGCACTCCGTACAATGTTTCCTTGGACATCGCCTTCGGGTCAATCACATGCGCTACGCCTTCTACACCTTCAAATCTATTACAAAGAAAATATAGATCAGATTCAGATTCTTAAGCATATATCTTGTACAGTAAGAACAAAAGAGATCCAACGAAAAAATCGTCAAATAGATTTAAATACTCGAAATTCGTAATAACAAAGTCTTATCGTCTAACGAATTAAAAATGAAGATTTAATTTAAATTTAAATGAGAATCTCGTTAGAATGTAAAAACAATTTTCTTATGTAAAAAAAATAAAAAAATCGCGTTAAGTCGTATTTATCTTACCGTGTGATATATAAGTGCTATGATTATTTTAAACTAAAGCAAACTTAATTACCTCTCCAATGCCTTCAGCAGTACGCGCCACGCAGTGGATTTACCGCTGCCGGATGGACCGACCATCATCAATCCGTGGTTCAACTTGCATATTTGGTATAATTGCAGGACCTACACCATACATAAATCATGTTAAACATGTATAAAATATAATTGGCACAGGCCCAGTTATGCACAGGTGCTGGAGTTTCTCTGAAACTACATACTTAATGAGGAACAGAAGTTAGCATAAACATTGAGCATAAGGCCAAAACAGCGTTAAATTAGTTAACGATTTACAAAGGGTCTTCTGAAAGGGTCGAATGCAAAAACACAAAGACTACGGTGCAACAACTGAATAAGCGTAAGATGAAATATGCCAAAAATGTCGAAGAACTTTAAATCATAAAAAAAACTAAGTGCAAAGAGCGAACTCGTGCGTGATAGGATGACTGAATCACACTGCGATGAAAAGTGATCATCAATAATGTAATTTTATTTCTCCTATACGCCAATTTTGACAACACAATTACAAAATTTCAAAAGTAACACATAACAAAGGTTAGCACAAACACATATGAGTAATTTTGAAGGATTACTAGAATTCGACCAAATATATAAAAAAAAAACAGAATAGATATTTTGGCCGGAAACTAGTGTCTAGGTTGTTATTACATTATCATATTTTTATGATCATAATCATGATAACCTTCTAAAATCGTGATTAGTCGCGTATGTTGAAGAGAATACATTTGCAGGGACATGAGGTTTTAAAAATCGTCTAATCGCATAATGTCCTTTTTTAAAAACAGAATTTAATACAAAATGATATACTTAAAAAAATACGCAATATTGATTGGTTCCACTTCATGCATTTAAATGTATCAGCCCTCAAATCTATATAATAAAATTAACCGGTACACCCGCTCAACAATTATCATACAACCCGTAACACAAAAGCATAAAAATAAATAAACATAAATATGACCATACAAATACGATAGCGTAACACCGCATTGGGTTCGCATACAAGTGAGCCACACCCGCCACCCGGCCCGCCGACTGACCTTCTCGATCCACGTGCTGTGCTGCGCGCGCGACGACGCGCTGCGCCTCTACGTGCCGTTAGCGGGTTAGCATGAAAACGCATACGCATTCACACTCACGGACTACCGTATGTTGTATCGATATGTGTATATATATAATAATGTGCCGTGACACTGTGTTTATACATCTTCATCAAGTTAGTTCCGGCTTTCAATTGAGTAACATGTTTCTATAAGTTTATAGATTTTTTTTAAAGATTTTTTACCTATTTTTATACAAAAAAAAAAGTGTACATATGGAAGATATTTACACCAAAATGATCTTTAAAACATTATATAATTATAATAATGAATATAATAAGAACGATTTACGTATAACCACAGTGTCAGACATAATAAAATAAATTTAATGAGTAAGCATAAAATGTTATCCTTAAGTTATCATATAAATTGTTAATGAGTTATTGATGCCTTATTCAATATCATATATTGTTATGTTGTATATTATCGGCCTTCACCAATAAGGTTAAAATGTTTTAATATGACTATGGCTTTTTTGTTAAATAATATTTGATGTTCATGAGTAAATTACATAAACATAGTGCATAACATAAGAAACTCATATACCAAAAATTATTGGTGCACGGACGAGTCACTGATGATATTATGTTGTTAATTCCGATGTCATAAAACCACTCTAGCTGCAAAACAAATCCTTATCCGGCGAAATAATCTGTTAATATTTCTAGCCACCTTAAAAAATCAATTTCCCAGTTTTTGTTAATAAATGTTGGAAATACCTTTTCCATCCAAGTAGTGCCCTGTTCGTCGCCTTCTCCACAAACCAAGAATTCCTCTGCGCAAACTGCACGGATTTCGTTCTTCAGACCTGTGAATACAAATGCTTAGATAATTTCTACTTATAATATACTTTGTATCTTTAGTTAATTGTATAAAAAATACTGTCCAAGATGACGACGATTGGTGACAGTTTTTCCTGAGCATTTATTTAATTAAATTAATAAGTAATGATATGTATTTAAGTTAATAGCTTTTACGTTGGAGAAAAAGAAAATTTCTCGGATATAACAGTTAATTTTGTCTAGCTAATGCTAGTCAACATAACATAACGTAAATATAACGAGCTCACCAGTCATCTCCGCTCTGGTGTATCCAACATTGGGGAACACGTCGTTCAACAGTGAGAACAGCAGCGGTATATCCTCGGCTACTAGCTTGGGAACCATGGTTTCGCATACTGATTGTATCAGAATGTCCTGCTCGGGGAGCGATTCTGCTATGGAAGCCTCGTCCGGTACTTCCGTGCCGCGCTCTATTAGATTCTCCTATAAGGATGTATGTAATGTAAATGTCTTAAAGCCGACTGCATATCATGCATACAATTATCCTCATGAATGGAAGTTTCTAAATTCTTAGCGTATACAAAATTATGCTGTAAAACATCGGTCGTACATTGTTATTCAGTATATTTTTTTTTATCGAGATATACAACAGTTAATGTTTGGACAGCAGGTTTGTTAAAGATTATTGATAACCTTCGATCAAATATGTACTAGATTAAGTGTTGCAAATACAGCTCAAAAAAATGGGAGTTTGCTATACTACAGAATATATTACGATATATACAGAAATAAAAATGTGGCTTATGTCATAAAAGCATTTAAA
>DWNE01000490.1:0-28619 GCA_018249875.1 Cecropterus toxeus | reverse complement strand
TGGGGTATTGCAAAAGAAGATCTTGCAATGAAACCTTTTCGTACTTGTTGATGAATAAAATTAACAATTGATTAACGTTAGGGCGTCAACAAATCATAATTTCAACGTAATTCAAATGGTAGACGGTAGATGTCGCTAACAGAATCTTGTATAACTACATTTTAACTTATCTCTAAATGAGTCAGTGTTCCATTAAGCGACATGCATTTTCCGTATATCTCACCACGGTAGCGGAAACCATGGCCGCGAGTCCCACGTTGACCAGCGCGGCGGTGTAGTCGGGGGCTCCGCTGACGGTCCGGCCCATGGTGGGCAGCAGGATGGCGTTCAGACGTAACGCGAGGGACATGTGGAACATCGCGGTGGGCAGCGAGAATAGAACCTCGAGGAGCAGGTGTTGCCATGCTGGGGAAAAAGCATCCATAATAGAAATGCATATAAAAAAGTAAACTTAAATATAAAACCGAATAAAATTTAAAAAAAAATCAGTGATAGCCTAATGATTGAAACTCGGCCTCTAAATCGAGGGTCCGAGGTTCGCATCCCAGGCACCACTGATTTTTTTTAAATTATGTAAGTATTAGAATTTAATTATCACTGCTTTACTGTGAAGGAAAACATAATGACGAAAAACATGCACATCAGAGAGTTCTTTAAAAAAAAAATAAGAGTTCTCAAAGGTGTGTGAAGTCTACCAATTCGCACTTGGCCAGCGCGGTGGACTATGGCCTTATACTCTCTCACTCTGAAAGAAGACCCGTGCCCAGCATTGGGACAATAGTGGGTTGACGACGAAAATCTAAATATACTTAAGTGAAGAATTTCTCTTTTTTATATTTTAAAAAAGCGCTTTCTAAACTAGGATTTTCTCCCATGTCGCGGTTGCTATGAACACACATAGACGAATACACAAACGCCCAGACCCAGAACAGCTTCTAAATTCATCATTCAGATATCTATCTGAGCGGAGATCGAACCCGGAACCCACTGCGCATCAGATCAATATGATTTTGTCACGGACGTTTAAGATGTGGAATGAGATTCCTTCTAAGGTATTCCCGGAGCGCTATGAAATGGGGCTCTTCAAAAAAGGTGTGGAATGAGTTCTCGTTCAAAGCCAGCGATTCATTGATAACTTTTAAAAAAACACGCTTTCTACACTTATAGCCCCACTTTTCTCCTGTGTCGTGGGTGCCTTGGACACACAAACACGAATACACAATCACCCAGACCTAGAACAGAAATTTAAACTCATCATTTATATTTCTGTCTGGCCGGGAATCGAACCCGGGACCCACTGCGCGTCAAACCGGTATGGTGACCGTTCGGCCACGCTGGTCGTCAAATAATATTATGTCGGTTTCTGATACGGTTACGGATATGTAATTATTTCGGATTATCCGTTTGTTTTGAATAGTTTCGGTTACGGGTATTACATTTTTCAAGGAATTTAAAAACTTAAAATACAAATACATAGTTAATTATTATGTTTTATATCTGTATTAACATCTGCTACAAAATCAGCAGCAACAGTTGTTATTATAGCTACCTTACCTATTTTAATTTTATTTTTTATATACCAATACTAAAAACAAGTCTCGAAACATATCCGAAATTATCCGAAACTGGATAGATTTTTGATATACGATAGTTTCGGTCAGTGATGTTTCAGATACGAAGCTCCATAACATCACTGCTTCAATGTGCTGCTCATATGTTCATAATATGATGTGAAATGTATCTACACCATATTTTACATTATTATAAAGTGTAAATTTTAATAAAACAATTAAGTGTAAACTTAGATAAAAGTAGATACATTGTAAATATTATTCGCAAAAGTAAGTCACTATAAGTTAAAGACAAAATAACCGTACTTTAAAAGTGAAATGATTTTTTTTGTTTATTTTTCTTAACCTACTAACGGATGCCAATTTCGATCTACAATTAAATAGTGTGACGATAAAAAATAGTAGAAAAACATTGTAATGCAATTTGAAAGTTAGTTAAAGCCATTCTAACGAACTAAAATACAGTTATTGTTATGTTATCTTATATAAAACAATTTCATCTATGTCGTTTATGTATTAAAAAAGGTTCCAGTAGTATCATCTACTTAACTCTCTTTTAAGTCCTAAGCGAAATATTTGTAAGTATAATATTTTCAGCATAAAATTACCCTTAGTTTTTGTGTGCAACCGTCACTAGAAACTTTAATATTTACATACCTAAAAGCCTCCAAACGGTGTTTTAAAACATAATATTAGACTTATTTAAATAAACTATCGTTATCAGCGATGTTATCTCCACACCCGTGGTTACTCATTAGACAACGCCGGTATCGTAGGAATGCGAGATTAGCCTTGTACTAAGGCTGGTATTACCGCTCATCGCTGTAATGACTATCAATTACTATCTATGTAGATTCGTTAGATGATGAGTTATTAATATGGGTAATATCATAGTGCCATACAATTTTGACTATACATATTTATGTGCGATAAACATGGTATATATAGATATAGCGATCTAAACCTCCTTCAGCACTGCGGTTTACCTACTCTTTGAACAGTACTAACAGTATGTTATATAAAATATGCATTGATGCTATTAACGATATGGTTAAGATATACCTGTAAACGTGGGCATATCTGTTAAGGAAGTGTTCTCAGATTTTTTTCGTCCTACGAGAATGACCGGGCTAAAAATACTCTCCGAAATTTGTCGACAAAAGTACAAAAAAGGTTTTTCTGAACGTTGATCTCGATTTTTTCTCGATTATACTAAGTAAGGGTCCATATCCCTTAAACTAAAGTTTGCCCATGAACTTAATTTTATTATTTTTATGTACGTAGCTTATCTATTTTGACTATTTATTTTCAAGAAACGCTATCTTCCGTCAACCTGGAACTTGACTATCAGGTAGTCCTTACATTTCGTGTAAAATTTCAGGTGTAGTTTTATCTTAATTTTTACAGTCAAAGATGCATAACCCGGACTCTCTCAAGGCTTTCGTGTACCTTTAGAAGGTTTCCCTCCCGTCCCTCAGTGCTCAGTATTTTAATAAACAATCATTCTCTAAGTAGACTAAACAGAAAGAAATGAGACGAGACCTGTTAGGTACCTAATAGTTTTTATTAGCAGTACTTACTTTACGTTCAAAGTACTCAAAGTATATTTATTAGTATACGTAAATCATGTGACATCGACAGCATAATTACACCTAGCGCGGCAGAAGTACTTTCCAACACTTTCAGATCACAATAGGCTCGAGAAAGTGCCGCCTGTACACAACAATAGCTGTTTACGTGTACGTTATAAATCTGCTACCATTTTGCTGCTTACTTATTAATTTAAGGCGGAAATAAGTAGGTTCTTACTTATAGAGTAGCGCTTATCAAGTTATTTTTTAATATGTAGGTAGAGTCTCTATTAAGCTAACGTCTTTTGTAAATACAAGTTTAAGAAAATTATTTTCGTCAAAACCTAAATCTTACCGAGTCATTGTTTTGTGGCAACAGATTCCGTTGCAGCTTCTGCACCGGATACGTTTGCCGCCAGCCGAAAAGCCTCACCAGCTTGTCGGCCACATCCTCACACCTTGGAGCATCCTTCATCGTAACTTTACACTTTATACATCATTATTGAACACCACAACACCACAAAGTAAATCTGTCTAACAATCTATAATTTTACAGGCATTGCTGCATTTTGTGCCAACTCGTCATGTAGAAGGCATTGTTCGATCACGATTCTACGCTCGTAAAGTATAGCAATTTACATTGTCGAGAAACACATTTATTATAATCACAAAATGATAACTTTTACCTCATATTCACCACATCATGGTTTATTAATCCGCACAGTATTGTATTGCGTAAGACTTAAATACGTTAAATATTTGAGATATTACACTTCGTAAGGAAAATATTGTATCTCTTGTCTTTTAAAAGTTTTGAAACTAAGTAAAAAAATCTTAGAACTTAAAATGAATTTGAATTTAAGATCCAATTAGTGAGACGCGCACTTTGAACCAACGCGTTATTAATAAATGAATTCTCGATCGGTATTCGGTAAAGCAAATATTGGCTGTCAATAAATATTCAACTCGCAAGTGCTGACGCGTTTATAAGTGAATAGTCACAGCCGCGATTTGCAGACGTGCAAAAAGTGTGGAAAAAATTAGCGAATGACGCCGAGAACACAGTGCGGTCTTGCGACCTCAATTACCTTATCGTTTATCGTTATCTATAAATTAACGCCCCTCCAATTGCGACACGGCTTACATTAAACAAAGCAGAATTGAAACAATAGTATATGGCATACCTACTCTGATGCCTTCACTCGTGGCTCTGTGAATAAATTTGTTAGTAAACAAACACTGAAAATTAAAGAGCCTGGACAGTTAATCTTTAAATTAAAACTAAAATATTTACATTTAGTGTACATAATAAATTCATGCTAACGTGTGATATCGTGTTTTTGACATGATATCTACGCAGTTGCACAAATGTATAAAATAATGATTATATAATATGCCTGTTTTTCTTGTAATTAATTTCAACTTATAATTTCTCCACAATTTCTATTTATTCAGATAAAATTATGCCGAAGTCGTTATGGAAACGATATATTTACATAAAACATCAAGTTAATAGTAAGTGCCTATAATTTTGCCAATTTCTCCTACTTTAATATGTAAGTTTATCTTTTATCGCTCAGTGAGCAAATAGGACAAAGAAAGGGAATGTCTTATGTTACGTTGAGATTTGTCACCAGAGCACCGGTGTAGAGTTCCACTCCATCTACGATTGCCTACATAGATTGATTAATATGTGTATGTATCGAGACATCATATTCAACTTTTTTATGGACTCTACAATTAAAAATTAGAATTTTTTCACACACTTTTCACACTGTTGTAATTAGTGACATTGTCCATCGTCCGTAAAAAATCGCCATATCGATTTTATTTTCAACTAAACTATGTATGCTCATTTTGAACATGCGTTAAGGAAGAGTGCTACGGATCACACAGCACCTCGCTATACGATTTGCTGGCAGCAGTAGAGTCCTTACCAATTTAAAGAATTATGTAAGGAATTACATTTTACGTAACTAAACAAACAACTTTATTGACTTACTCGTAGGTATGCCTTATAATTATAAAGATTACTATTTATACAACTAATCAAGCAAAGTTCCCTCGGAGTTGGTAACCCCAGATGTTAATCTTGAACAATCGACGATTAACACAGTCGTTACCTCGGTGTATTACCACACCGGGCTATTCATTTGAGCTGAGCCATTGTCAGCTCTTGAGTGGAGGTTATCAGAAGAATGCGCTGAAATAACGTGGGACTGTCTATGGACAGTCCCACGTTATAGTCTTAGTATGCTAAGAGAATGGTATTTGTTCGCATTGAGTTTACGTCTATGCACCCTTTAATATTGGGTGAAAGCTCTTTTATAAAAAGTAATACGAATACTCCAATTAATCCTAGATAAAAAACACAGATTGAAAAAATATCTAATTTGTATTTGATTTGATTTAGTTTTGTAAAGATTCTCTGTCAAAGGGTTAAACTTGATAAATGGAAGGATCTGGAATAGTTTAGAAAATTGTAAGGATACTCAGTAAACCGGGTACGAAACTCTATAAACAATTCTTTATGTTTACGTGAAGTCAAATGATTAAATAATATTATTCAATTAAACTTTAATGTTTAGAGAGAGAAAAACGTTTCGATGCAACCGGTAAGAAACGATTAATGATTAAACCCTTGCACATATTAAATAATAAAAGAAATGCCGTAAAAACTGGTAATGTTTCAGAAATGGCGCGTTGGAACTATCGCGAAGTCTCACGATGCTTTCTATTGATGTCGGGATCTGGGTATCTAGATCGATGCCAGCTATTATGTTACAATTTCGTTCTGAAACTTACAATACATAGTAAGCTCGTTGCAATCATTATGAATAATAGCTATTGATAGCTCGAGCGGGTGCCTCTTTCAACGATGCCCCAATTTTTAGCTGCTGTCTTAATGTATTCGTATTTTAATGAGGATTTACGGGTTGCATTTTAATGTTTTAACTTCACATATTAAGTTTAAGATTATAGCATTATAAATACACCCATAAACCAGTATAACTTAAAACTTAAGACGCAATTAACTTGGTTTATTTTAAAGACAGATTAACAAGATATAAGTATCTGCCATTTGCGTTATAACGTTATCTTATTGTGTCCAGTACCAATAATAGTAATAATCGTTAATATCCAATTAACAAATGATATTAACTACGAAAAAGTAGTTTCATTGTTAGAAAGTAGTCATATTGTAATTCATGAACCGAAAAGGGAAAGAAAGTGGACGGCGAATTCCATGCAAAACTCTCTATGCAACGAGCCATATTAAAATTTATTAGTAAAGTAAGTAATGTTAAGTTACTTATAATTGTTGCACTATCCACCGCAATCGGACAAGAGCGTCGAACTTGCGTGCAGACACGCAACACTGGCTCTACAGTAGACTCCAGAACTGCTTATGTTATTCCAAGGGTTTTAATTATTTAACCGTAAGCCTTCCAACATCTATTCTTCGTATTTTACCAAAAGCACCGCAGTTAATGGTCTAAAATATTTGTACTCTAAGATCCTCGATATAAAATATTTGAGTTACCTCTACATTCTAGTACTAGTGATTACAGATACAGACAGATTATAACCTTCACTGTCTGTTACATTATCATCAAGTATCCAACTGTGTAAATACAAATACCTAACTGGCAAGCGACACGACAATGCGTTCTACGAGCGAGGTTGGTCATTCAGTACCACGTTTCTCAAAACGATCACTGAACCTTATTAACAAAGTGAAACACTGTACCACTGATGAAATAATTCAACGCTGTTGAGTATTAAAACGTCACAAAGTATTATCGATGTAAACAAACAGGAGGCTGCGCGGCGGGCAACTGGCTCGACTTTCTGCGCGTGCGCCGGTCGCGATCACTGCGGGGCAAGGGGAGGGCCGGTGGGTCGCCACTTCGCCCCCCTCCGCGCTGGCGAGCCATTGAATTGAGTTCGCACCGTGTAAACAATCACAACACCTGTGCCACCACAACTGGTAACTGAAGCAGCCGCCAATTACCTCAGTCTGTGGCAAGTGAGGTTTCATTGAACTTAGCTTCGTTCCACATATGACAAGAGTGATTCATCCATATTAAAACATTTTGTATGTAATAACTTTTTCCTATTTCGCTCATCATCATCTGTAATTACTAAGATGGGTTTTTCAGCAGGGAATTGCGTTGGAGAAGAAATAAGTGACTCGAGTATGAAGATAGGTACCTATTTATTAAGCAGATATTAAACAATGTTTAATCGTGAGTATCGTAACATCTCGTGCGGAAAACTATTTGATAGAGTCGATCGGTCCCTTGGTAAATTAAGCTAAGCAAAATATTAGTGGAAGCGATTTCAAACTAAACTAAAGCCTTCTTACGTACGCTTCTAGCTTTATCAAATTAAAAAAAAATACAGACGAGAGATTGAGAACATCCTTCTTTTTGAAGTCGGCTAAAAATATTGTATACTACCATTGTTATGGCATCGAAATCATAAAATATAAAGATTAAGAAACTAAACAGGGAGGGAAACAAAAATCTTCTAATGTAATTCTCACAATTAAAAGGGTGGTTCAAATGCACGAGGGTCAATGGCGCGGCGAGATTGGCGAAGCGCGACGGAGCACCCAGCGGAACGCGAGCCACTTGGGGCGCTCCGACCAGTTCCGTCCCGCTCCTGTCTGATTCAAGGACGCTATTTATCACGGATCATGCAGTGCATTCTTTAAATTGGATGAGAAAACGAGGAAATGTCAAAGCACTTCATTAATGATAATGAAGTCATTTTAATTCAATTAACACCACTAACATTATTAAAAACTCTACCTTGAATTCAAAAGAATTTGTTAATGATAACGTATTTAATTATAATCTCAAAATTCAATAACGGCAAATGGGTTCATATTCTTCGACGCCGTAATAAAACTGAACTGAGAACAACTGGTAATAACGCCATCTGTGACAAGCATGGAGAACTACATGGACTTCTATGTAGCTACCAACCTAGCTAACTTGTTATTGCCAAGATAAATTGTCATTTTACCAACACCTTATTAATGATCGCGAGCACAAGATGAAATGGATATGTAAAATATTAGAAAGCAAATTTCTTGAATTATGTTATAGCTTTAATTTTTCCTACTAGGTAGATGAGTTACATGACCCACTAGTCTAGTAGGGTGTTTCTGAGTGTATATAGCAGATGTCACTACGTGTCAGTGGTACTTTCGGAACATGTAAGCAAGACCAATAATATATGCTGAAGGATACTTGCCTATCGGCCATTCCTCCACCCCCACCTCATGCATTTAGCACCTGTGGTTTAACTCATCAGCTGTTCTGTAACCGTCGTTACGATCCTTGATATTATCCGTTAGTCACTCATTTTACAAATAATACTCGCGATAAATGCTATAGTTATTATATTATTATTATTTAACATATCAGTATAATAAAGTAAAATTTTGCCTGTTAAGTATTTGTCAATACCTTACGGAAGTGGACACTGCAAAGATATAATAAATGTAGGTCTCTACCGAAATACAAAAACACTTTTGAATTACAAATCAATTATATTCACTTTACATAAATCACTACCGGTTCCTATTTTACTATTGCGGGCTAGGTAAATATCATAATATTTTTTACATTATATATAAGTTTATTAATTATTGGTTTTTACCAATATTTATTTACTTATTTAAACAATAAACTTATTTAAACACTAAATTAATTTTATTACAACGAACTTAATTAAGTTTTAACACTTAACTAAGAATTAGTCGTATTGGATGAGTAATCGAAACAATTCACTGTTGACTACATTATTACACCAAGTTATTAAAACAATGGATGGATTTGAATAGTCTTGGCTTAGCTTTACAAACCTAAACGTAAAATCCTAATCCTAAGAGAATACTTCCTACAAACTTACTTAGAAACAAAAAGTGTCATAACTTTAAATTATGACGTCGTTACATTATTATCTAATCTCTTGATCTACTATTTGATTAAATATTCTTGACATTGACACTATACGACCTCAAAATAGTCGAAATTGCGGTAAAAATTGTTGACCTCTTGATAATTTAAATATTACTTAACGCTTTTTTATGTTAAACGTACCATAGTTCCTGTATGAATATCCTGGCTCATGTAATCATTTCATCCTACTCTTAACATCCGTTATTTAATAAAGAATCGTTATAAAAATGTGGGTAAATCGCGGGTTAATCTTGAAACTTGCATACCAGCGGTAGAAAGAAGCCCGTCAAACGCTCGCCTACTTTTACGTACTAGTCCCTGATATCGGGAAGTCGTCAGGCCTTTTATGGGATTACTCTAACTACAAGTACACTGGACGAAGTACCGCACACAATACGGTTACGCAAACCGATCTAGCAACTATTGTGAACACATAAGAACTGTTTCAGCGTGTAACCTTAACAAAAGCGGCCCAACTTGTTGTTCTGGGCTGGAATTTTATCGATCTCTCAGGTATTTTACGCTCACTTGCTATTTACATAAATTGCTATGCAAGGCTCTTAAACTGGATCTAAATGTGTAACAAAGTGTATTGACCCACAAATTTGTCTACTGCGCAAGCTTTGTCGGCGACTCTTGAAGTCCTTAATTGTAATTAATGTTCAGTACCGAAGTTGGTACAACGTATTTGTATAATTACGACAGCGTACAGCTAAGCTGGGAATGAACTTTAATTTAAAAATCTAAGAATTAATTTAAAGCTGAGTAGATATGTAGAAAAGTGAAAACATGACATATATTATGGTTATTTGAAAATAATGTTGTAAAATGTTAGTATTATGTACGTACAAAAGTTTATACTAACATTTTACGTACAATACGTTTTTCATGTATTGTATTGTATGTATAATTTACTGTATAGCAATTACATACGAGTTAAATAGAGTCTTATCACTTATCTATAGCACTATTTAATTCAATGGGAATTAGTTTTATGTCACCGGTAAATACCCAAAAGGCCTACATGACACAGGAAATAGAGTAGGTATATTATGCATCCTGTCGCCCCGGTGTTCATGTCATGCTCTATAAACATATCATAGAGGGAACAAGTGCGCATTTCAATGAACTAAACTAAATAATGTCGTTTTATATTATTACTCACTTATATAAAGTTTAAAAAACATATTTAATTAGAAATTTTTAACTCTCGACTTTTGATCTCTGACTATCTTGAAGACGAAATTAGGTCTTCGTTGTACTTATATTACAGATTAGGTTCATATAGAGTTCAATGACCGACCCTCAACCTAAATCCTCCTACGCTTATTTCGGTTTATTAAAAAACGTCAACAAATGATGGCCTTTCACACATACCGTCAATATTTCTCATTCCCATAACATGAAATAATAGCATCGATCAAAAACAATGTATTTTCACGTGCTACCACAATAAATTGCAATCAACACGACATTTGAGAAACTCAATTTCTAGTTTGCTCTACTCCGGAACAATGGAGATCTCTTTAATTGAATGATCATAATAACGATCACCGTGAACTTGTATTAATATGAAAACTTTCACGAGGATGAGAACTGATACAATAAAGGTAGTAGCACTATCCCATGTATAAAAATGTTGTTAAAAAACTAACAGTGTGTGTTTTTAATTCCAGCGGCACTACCGCGACAGCTCTTCTGCCATAATAGCAATGTTAAGAACTGCTTTGTTCAAGTATGAAGGCTGTAGGAAAGAAGACATAGCGTTTTTACTTGCCCTAAAGTACCCCTGAGATCCCAGTTGGACTAGAGCCGGAGGAAATATATACCTAATCAAACTGAAATAAGATTAGAATCCTACCTTAAGTTGATCATAAATACGTTGAGCTTAAAGACTGTAAGGGCAAATATATGATTTTGAAGTTTTCATATAGTTAAAATATTTCATCTTTGCCTTAACAGTGTAAGCATATAACATTTAGATGTGAGTCAAGTGAACGTGTCTCTGAACCGGTTCAAAGATTCAGATCACATGAACGATATTCGTTGAGCTGCAATACAATTGTAAATTAAATGATTCACAACTCATACTTGCAAATAAGTATCACAGTCATAATTCAAGAAACAACATCCTTTAAGAACTGAATGAGTTTATCTATGGTAAAGGTTTTGATTGAGCTAATCTGTGAGCCGGTTCTCAGATCCGGTTTTATACCTTGTACCTACTATGAACTGAGCTGCAGATCACGCATATTATTGAGTCATCAATATCTAGTAGCGATCATTTAGAAATCATTAGGAAACACCCAAGTTCCGAATCTTAAAGATCAGGATAAGCCAACTAAGTTTCGGTTCGAAGAATATTTGGTGATATCGAGTTACAAAGTAATGACTAGTTAGTTATTTGTAAGTTTACCTCGTCACCTGCGTAAAAAATATTGAAGAAGATGGACACGATTTAATAAATATGTCTGAAATTAAGAAGTTCCATGCCATTAGCAGATAGGACGACCGACAAAAATTAAATAGAAATAAAGAGTAAATAAACAAAACAACGATAAAAATTTAAACTGACACTACGGGCTCTGCCATGACATTTCACTATATATATATCTTTAATACCTATCTATTTTATTGTAGTGTATTTTTTTTTATTACATTTGTACAATTTGTAGCTTCTGAAACACTAATCAAAATCAATTATAATGAAATCAATAAATCTTTGTTCTTAATTGGAAGCCTTATTGTGAGTTTAGAACCAATATTTATTTCGTTTTCTTACAAACCATTTGTAAAATATTCATTGCCATTTCAAAACCACGAAGTGAAATCTTAATTACGAATTGGTCTGTATAAACGTAATCTACGGCTGTTCCGCATGGTACAAAAAATTACTTAACTTTCTTTTGTACTGGTGATTGTATATGATGACATGAACTTATGGACTCCATTGTACGAAAGAACTTCAGCTACCATTCACCTGAGCTACTTTCAATATATGCAAGACTAATCGACGTTATGATATCTAACCTTGCTATGATTCTTAAATTGGCACATTATGTTTACATAATTTAAAACGCGTCGAAGGTCATATACTCTGAAAAGGTAAAACATTTGGCGCAGAAACTACGTTCGCGAAAACATAAACACGTTTGCTTGTGTTGAACTGTTTTTGATTAAATGTTTGACATAATACGGGACCAAATGAGACCAGAAGCTATTAAAAGCAATCAAAGCGACACGATGGCGTGCGACGCATTGACAAGTTGGACATTACGTAATTAGGACACCGACGAGATACAAAAACTAGCCGAAACTCAAAGTGCTCGGAAAACTGTGACAACGACAAGTGAAGCACATAACATACAAGTAAGACCACTTTCGTTGGACGGTTGAACGGAAACCGGGTAGCCGGAAAGTGGGTAATTGTATCGCGTCGGTTGATGTTTTATCGCGTGAATTATTTAGCGGGGTGACCACCGGAGGGTGACCGCTCCGTGGGAGAAACTGAGAGTGGTTAGTGGAATAGGTCGGGAAGCTCTGCCGCTTCCTGTGTTATCAATAATCACCGGCTATGTCGTCATCTTTATCACAACTAAATTTAACATTCGTCATAATATTAATTCCCACTTTAATACTTGTTGCCCAATTTTTGACATTTGTTATAACTTTAATATATTTGCTAATTTTTGAAACTCGTAGTGAACTATTGTACATTTTAAGTATTTTAGTATGTAATAGTTCACTACGAGTTTAAACATTAAATATACGTAGTGTAATATTTTTGGGTAATATTCCATCAAAACAAATGGAAATATGACCAAATGAAAACCACTACTAATTTTAAGATAACATAACCACAGACAAATGTATCTGTGAAGTAAACAATGAAACAGTTTCATGTTAAATGATTTCTGTCACATTATTGTAATCTGGTTATTGCCTTAGTCATTGTACATACAGAATAGAAAATTAAAGCATACTTTATATAAAATACACGATAAATGTTCAATTGTTAGCTAACTAAACATAAACTACCTAAATATAAGAATTGGCAACTAAAAATACTTATTCAAGACATACTTATCAGAAGCGGTCTAACTTAGGTTAGTCTCTGACTTTATCTAGAGTTGATTACATATGTCCATGAGCGGTAGTAGACACTTACCATCAGGATGGGATGGGGACATGCTGACAAATAAAATTTTATAAAAGCAAATTTTTTTTTTTTTATATGATTTTTAACTTGTTAAAGTAATAGTCTTCCTTGTTTGAATGATATTCTACATCAAGAATGTTATGTCAGCAATGTCTTCGGATCAAATGAGTATGGTTCAAACAAACTACACTAACTTAATCATAATGTATAACAACATTAGCGTATTCGTGACCGACTTTTAGTAGGACTTCAATCCTGTTAGAAGTTGTTTTATCGATATGGCCGCTGAGCCATCGCAGCCTCGGATAGCACTAATCTCTCATCCCGTAGATATTTTAGGAGACGAAAATTAACTTTATTGTTAGACTGAAGTAGCAAACGAGCTCACAGTCTACCCGATTTAAGTTTTTACTGCCGTCCATAGATATTTTTACATAAGCATACTATTATTTATTTTAGTATGAAAACGTTCATAAGTAACACCGCCACCACGTAACGAATAGCCCGTCGCTTGGCTCCGAGCGGCGGGAAGCAGGTAGATGTGAGGAAACGAAGATCGGATTCAGTGGCGTGTCTTGAGAGAAGCCTACGTTCAACAACATACTGAAGAGAGACGACCGCGGTGACCCGCGTGGCAAAGAGGTCACCATACCGGTCTGTAACGCAGTGGGTTCCGGGTTCAATCCCCGGCCAGACAAACATCTGAATTACGAATTTTGATTTCTGTTCTGGATCTAGGTGTTTATGTTTTTGTCTTTTTGTCCATCGCACCCAGGACACAGGAGGAAACCCTAGTGTGGGGCTATGAGTGTAGAAAGCGTTATACTGAAGAGAGAGAGAGAAACAGAGATGTACGAGTATATAAGCAATCAACGGTAAAGTTTATTTGAATACGTTTTTTCTTATCGGCAACCAAACTAGGCCACAATGAACATTACTGATAATGCAGAAATCAATAAACATTCTGTGGATGGTGAATATATCAAGAGATAAAAAATTAGGTCAATAAACCCGGTTATTAGGAACAGAGATCACACGGACAGGTTACCTTGGCCATAGCCAATCCTTCTGAAACAAGATTGTGAATAAGGCAATAAATTCCGCATAGTGCATGTGGTTCTATTTTTGTGTTTCTGTCTTTACTTGATCTTTGGATGTTGTGTGGCATAATAAATAAAACAATAGAAATGTAGAGAATATCGATTTTACAATATTTTACTCCATAAGGCTCTGTTTGTGTATTGTTTGATAACTGAACCATACACTAGCCCTTTTGGTCTACTGCTGGACATAGGCCTTTCCTAAACGGCGCCACTCCAACCGGTCCTGAGCCTAATAAATTAATCACGAGACGAAATATTTACATAACAACATGAGCTTTTATTCCTTCGTAAATATATAAAACCGATTCATTCAATCCTAAAACTTTACTAGTCTTTCAAAGTAACAGTTTTGACATGGCACTACGGTTCTGCGTAAGACAATAATAGTAACATACGAGGAAGATTGCTGTCCATCTTCTGGATAAAATGCTTTGTTGGGTTATGCTTCTTTGCCCAACGTGGCAACCCGAGCGGCGGATCCTGCAGCAAAAATCGGGCCGGACCTCTCTCCGGAGGCAGTGGTTGCGACGATGGTCCGTTCTGACGAAGCGTGGGATAGAGTGGTCGACTTTTGCGACCGCGTTATGCACGTAAAAGAGGAGACCGAACGGGCCAGGGAGCGCGCCGATCCCGCGCGAAGGAGGAGACGTCGGGGTCGTAGATGATGATCCCCCGACGCAGTGTCCCTGTAGTTCCGGGACCAGAATAGGGCTACGGTATCCTCCTGCCTGTCGTAAGAGGCGACTAAAAGGGGGCTTTCGGGGTTGCGGGTGGTAATAGTGGGAGCTCGAGCCGCCCTACCAAGCGACCCCGAGAAGGACGGTGGCATGTGTGGTCGCATGTCATCGTAAACACTTGAAGACATGGTGAGAGTAAATGCTCGCCGGGAAAGGGCCCGGAAAGGGGCACCGCGCTCGAAGGACTCCGGTTGTGTTCCGTTGGAGATCCCGGAGTCCTCCATACAGCGCTGAGGACGGCCACCGGGGGGGTTTTTAGTGCGGTAAAAATCCTACATAACCCGGCGTTGCTCCCACAGCGTCGGGTACCTCTCGAAGGATTTCCCTCCCGAAAAAAAGGGTTATGCTTCTTACAATATTCATGTTGGGAAAAGAGAGAGCAGTTCTATACGAGGCCACACTGTTAACTAAATTGTAAATTCCAAACAATCTACATATTATGATTCCCAAATTCACACGTCTTCAAAATACATCGAACGACATGTAGGGATGGCTGAAAAGTTCATAAGAATATCAGTTGATACCGATCGTGATGTATCGTTATGCCATTTGTATAATGTTAGGCAATATTATAGACATTATGTCTTGTTATGTAAGGTTATATTGTATTCTGATGAAGATTTGCTATTGGTTTCTTAGCACGATTTTAATGTCGAGATGTTATATAAATTTATCTACAATAATATTAAAAAGCTGAAGAGTTTGTTTGGTTGGTTGAACGCGCGAATCTCAGGAACTACTGGTACAAATTAAAAAATCTTTCTGTGTTGAATAGTATATTTATTGAGAAAGGCATATGGCATTATCATCATACTATTTTGTATGTTTCTTTTTCCTATATAGTGGCAAGAAGATTATGACAGCGCAGAATGAAATAAGCGCTGTATTTACCAAACCTATAGCTTTTAATAAATAAAAAGCTTTCCACATTCATAGCCTCACACTAGGATTTACACTTGTGTCGTGGGTGCAATGGACACACACAAAGACGGATACACAAAAACCCAAACCCAGAAAAGAAATCTAAATTCATCATCCAGATGTCTGTCTCGCCGGGGATCGAAGCCGGAACCCACTGAGACAGATCGGTATGATGACTCCGCCACGCGGGTCGTCATAGGTACTAAGTTTTATAAAAAATTGGTAAGTAAATCACTATGTGGCAGTGGAGCCCACTGTATACAACGAGTAGGTCGTGAACTGGCGCGCTGAAACAATAGGCGCGTGACATACACGCCAGCCACCTAGTGTCGCCAGTCCTGTGTTTTGTTCCATTTTCCACACAACACTCATCAGCTTTAATACAATACGGTGGTTTATATTATACACGTGCAAACGGTGCGGGCGATAAATTAAACATACCATGCTACCAGCTTCCAGTGTTGACTGGCAAAATGTACACGCTGGCAAAATGTAGACGCAACATCATAATACATGATGTTGCGTCTTGTATTAGTTATTTTAACATGGTAAAGGATAAATAAACTAGTGGGCGGTGGTGGTGGTAACCTAGTGATATATCTCGTAATTAAGTACCTATCAAATTTATTTCAGTTTACATTTTACTTTACATGATAAAAAATGTACCTACGTATACTCTACTAAGCGATTCAGGAAAACTCTTTAAAAAATGTTCTCTCGTAAAACTCTAATGTAAATAATTATGAGTAAATAACAAATTATATATAAAATATAGGTACAGTTACTGGTAATTTGTAAAAAATATAAGTAACATAACGTAAAGCTTTATATCGTCGACTCTAAGTTTCAGTAACAACAATAATAAAATCATTGATCCGTTTTCCTTGTACCTATTATTATATCTATTACAAGGAGGATTTCAAATTATTAGGTCCTTAGACTTAGAATTTTAATGGTTTTAATAAGTTCCTGATAACCAAAAATTTATGACCACAACTCGTACAAATAACCCAAGGATCTAGAAATGGCGAATAAAAAAATAACCGAAGAATCTGGAACTGGCGAATATAAAAATCTAACGGTAAATATTATTTAACTTATACAAGAGCGCAAAGTTTTGTAATTCTGGATACGCGGTACAGTTAATTTGAATTTTGATATAGGTATGTGAAATTATGAATATAAGTTTTTCTTATTGGCTCGAGTTTTCTTTGCAATGCGGTGATCGAATGATGCAAAATTTTATTACTCACAGCACGCAGTAGGAAAAGGGACGAAAATAATAAAATTATTATTACAACGATTCATGATGACATCGAACATTACAGTCTGAAATTGTTGCCAAATTTCCGCAAATGAATAGAGTATTATCAAACCTGGGTCTTTCGACACCAATTGTACGATTCCAAAGGCTTTATTAGCGCTAAGCAAAAGAAAGCACCGAAACCAAGGTCTAAATTTAGCACTGTGTTAATCTAGCTAATAACAATCATCTAGACGACCCGCGTGGCGGAGCGGTCACCACACCGGTCTGACACGCAGTGGGTCCCGCGTTCGATCCCCGGCTAGACAGAAATTTGAATGATGAGTTCAAATTTCTGGGTCTGGGTGTTTATGTATTCGTCTTCGTGTGTCCATGGCATCCACGACACATTAGAAAATCCTACTGTGGGGCTATGATGTACAAAGCGTTTACGTTTACCAAGATCTAAAGTTAGCACTAAGTGTTTAATCTAGCTAATAACAATCATCTAAGAACTTCAATGCTGGGATTGTTGCCCACGCGAGAAGTGCGACCTCGGGACGTACGGCATTCGTATTGCGCCCACGCCAACGATTAAAACCGATTGACAGCTAATGATAACGGTTGTTGGTAATTTATTGTCCTGACCGTGACGATGGCAGTAAATATAAATATATTTACCAATTAATACAATAGGTTGAAGGAAATTAAACATGTAGATTCAAGAGCAAGAAATATGGATGACAAAGGCCGCCGTTTAATTTTAGCGACATTTCGGCATTGTTACCGTTTATTTGACAATTTCAAACGTCTACGACAATTCAGTCACAAGCATAAGCTGAAAATGATATAAGTACTTTTTATCTGTAATGTATCGAATACACTTACTATAGAAATTGTAGGAATGTTAAACATTAAATCAAATACACTCCGACTTAGTCAAATTCTCATAACTTGATATTTAGTAAGAGGGATGCGTCACGACTTACACAAGTGTTCAACATTTCCCATAGAATTAAAATGCCATGCGGGACTCTCGAACGTTTTTCGCCTAAGAAATCGATGCGGGCCCATAGAAACCACTATTGTCTCTACGCTCAATACGAATTTAATGAAGACGCTTCTCATATTTTAAGGCAGTAATCCCGAGTAAGGATCTATAAATAGGAGGACAATAAACTTGAGAAACGCTCGACTAGAATAAAGAAATGCTCGCTCAATTTTGTTCGGAGTGATTTTATAGAAGCTAGGCCAGGGTCTCTCAAAGTGTGCGTATCCTCTGCGGTAGGGATGTTGATAGTGCGGGAGATGAAGCAAAATTTACATAGCGGCAGCTGCTTAGGTAAATGGTACATGCGGGACGCGCTACTTGCAAAGCAAAATTCCTTAAAAATAACTTAACTTAAAAGAAAATATGTATATCCTCCCATCACATTAATCATAAACACAGCTATTTCCCTTTCAAACAATGTTACTTTTTAATAAAATCACCATGTTGTTTTATTAGAAGTGCACTGTTGTTTTAAAATTTCGACGCCGAAAAGCACAATTGTTGTATTTCGAAAAAAATAAGACAAAGTCGTATACCAAAATAAATCAATTACACCAATATTAGAATTACTTTATAGATTAGATATAATAAGTTTTAGTTTAAAACTGAATATTTACGAATTAGATACTCCAGTAGTATTTGTAACCGTATATACTGTCTAATTTGTGTGTCCATGGCACCCACGACACAGGAGAAAATCCTAGTGTGGAGCTATGTGTGTAAAAAGCGTGAATTTGAAAATTATATATTTTTTTAATTGAGCTTTGATTTAAGATTGCATTTTTTGAAATATAAGATTGTTATCTGGCGTCAATACGATTTAAGGGTTTCGTGGCATAAGTTTGAGAAACCCTGGACTAGACGAACGGATCTACGATTCTGTAAAAGGATCGCAGGTAGCATTCCTTGGACTGGGGCAAGTCCCAGTAATTACGTCGGACAAAAACCACGCCTCAACGAGAGACACTACGCATCCGCGGCCGACGTGGGCTCGGCCATTACTTTACGTAAAGATATTTCGAGATTTTATACAAGCCGGGATGAGATTAAGCACACTCTACTCTACTCTATTTTTGTTAGAGTATACGGGGAAGTATAGTTACCTGTATGTACAGTACATTTTTGATTTAATTGGTTGCTGTTTAATCCAACAATTATAATGAACCATTGATCTAACCGCTCATTGACCACTTTCGTTTGTGCAGATTTAGTGACTGTCAAACTTCTCGGTGACTATTTAGTAGCTTAACCATTGCACATAAACAATAGATTGGTAATAGTTTTTTTTTAATATAATCAATTTTGTGTAGCGTCGATCGCTCTATTAACAAATTGGACGTCGGACCGTTAGCGACTTGAATAACTTTAAAGTTCGAGTAATAATAACTAGTGGTTGGTCAGTCTTATAGTCAGCATAATATCAATCATAATCAGAGGAAACCGACGTTTACCTCACAGTTTCTTTTTTATACAAAAACATCTTTGATACAAAAAAAAAAGAATTTGAGAGAAAGTAAAAAATCTTTTGTTAATGCCGTTGGGACTATTAAATTGTAGGATAGCTACTACCTGAGAATAACAGGTAGTTTGTAAGAGGTTGTCGACAACCACGTGGTCTTATAGAGTTTATTGTATTAAAAATATAGTTTTATTTACCTGTAAATAAGGATGTTATTCTATCGATCTATCTATCAGCTCTTTAAAGTCCACTGCTGGACATAGGCCTCCCCTAATCTGCGCCATTCCGACCGGTCCTGCGCCATGTGAATCCAGCGGTAGCCCGCCGTCTTCTACAGGTCATCAGTGCACCTGGTCGGGGGGCGACCTGTACTTCTTTTGCCCAGACGTGGTCTCCATTCGAGGACTGTACCCCATCGGTTGTCTGTCCTACGAACGATGTGCCCTCCCATTGCCACTTCAGCTTACTAATTCTGTTATTATTATTAGTTATTAAATACTATAATACATAAACTATTTCTACAAGTTATGATGTTTATTGTTTTATATAAAATGGAAGTAGCAAACGAGCATGCTGTCCACCTGATGGTAAGTGGTCACTGCCGCCCATGGACACCTGTTATCAATCCAATACAAGAGCAGGATCTTACCTGAGGTTAGCCACCAATGTGTTGCTCTGAGGACTCAGTTAGAACGCCTGGGATTAGTATGTCTCCCTTACCACAACCCTCAGACCAGAACACAGCAATGCATAGGTAACACTGCTGTTTTAACACAGAAATAGGTGTCGCGGTGGTGCTTTTGGAGTCGAACCACTAAGCGATCTACCACCTTCAAATTATTTGGTCATTGTTATTATTTACGTACCTATTTTACTTTTAGTGACATAGGTGGACAATGAAGTAATGTATTTTTTATTTATTAAAAGTACTTTATTTCCGAAACTCGGCTTCGGTCGACTTCGGTCACATTTACCACGGTTTTGTATCCTATGTATTAATCTATGTCATAAACAGTGGCGTAGCGTGCCTTGGTTAGGCCCCGTATAAAAAATTGTGTGGGGCCCTTAGTAAAGGTAAAGGTTTCTCACAAAAGACAAAAATGTTTGCGTAAAATTAAAGGAAATATATTGCTTATCATATCTGTCACAAAGTGTGGGAAGTTTTTATTAATTTTTGCTTACGCACGTTCAGGGCCCCAGTGGCCTGGGGCCTCGTATAATTGATACGGCATATACGGCAGCTACGCCTAGTCATAAACTATGTCCGTGCCAATTTCAGGGAAATCCGACCGATTTGTGTGTGAAAGAGTATCAAACAAACATAGATCCTCGCAAACTTTCACATTTGTAAGATTTGTAAGAATTAAGAACTCTTGACGACCCGCGTGGCGGAGCATCACCATACTGGTCTGACGCGCAGTGGGTCCCAGGTTCGATTCCCGGCCAGACGGAGATATGAATGATGAGTTTAGATTTCTGTTCTGGATCTGGGTGTTTGTGTATTCGTCTTTTTGTGTCCATGGTACCCGCGACACAGGAGAAAATCCTAGTGAGGGCTATGAGTGTAGAAAGCGTGTTTTTTTTTCTTTTCACACAACGTGACTGCATTACATTTGCATAAATTTAGAAATAAAAAAATAAAAATACCTACAATATTATCGGAAAACGTTATAAGAAGTATTTGATAAGCGTGAAGTTTATCGCTTTCAATTTGAAACGAATGTATTATATTGCAGAATTTGTAGACTGCGTGGCCTGAGAGAACGGCCTTGAAAGTGTAAACAAAAAAAACGGACAAGCGCGAGTCGGACTTGCACATGAAGGGTTCGTACGACCACTAGACCTTCGTATGTAATGTCATTAGGCATTAAAATCGGGCAAGGAAGGTAATGGCACAAAAACATATTTCCGGTCCTCCAATTTATGCCTTTATTTAGAAGAACGTAGAAATTGGTATTATTTTCTTACTAATATCCGCTACACATTTTTTTTACTTTTAACCGACTTCTAAAATGGAGGAGGCTCTCAATTCGACTGTATTTTTTTTTCACTATATTCTTTATCAGGGATTCAGCCATTCACAATCTGTTTGAATTCCAAGTGCCTACATAACATTACGGTTCAACAGATTCGTTCCTCTGACACACAGGCAGCGGAACCTTTAATATCGTTCCGTTGAACCATTCCGTTGTCAACCTTTGCAAACGGAACCCTAAAACTAAACTTTGTTATGTTTAGGAAGCATTTTAAAGATAACAATGATCGTGTGACGCTCCATTGTTAATTCGGTCACATCACACTATTCGGCGGTGATTATTTCATCAGCGAGTTAAGACCACTTCTTTAAGAATATAACCAAACGCTTTTTGTATTGGGGATGCTGAACACAATCGTGAGAATGCTTCTTAACTACATAATTTGTAATGTATTTGGTAGGTATTTGGAACGTAATATAAAGTGGATCTATTGTTAAACAAACGAATTATACAATGTTCTCTACATCTCTTCATCGTCTCTCTACATTTTTGTTCATGAAGTAAGTTATTAAATTAACACATCCATCAATCAGCCTTGAGGTCCACTACTGGACGCAAACCTCCTTTCTTGATGTTTTTGCTAATGTTAAGTTATAGCCCCGGGTAAGCATGGTGACGTAATTGACATCAAATCACGAAAAATCTAAAACTTTATACATAAACCACGTTCATATCCTCTAATTTTCGTTATTTCTTATTACGCTTTGAATCTTTTAAAACCTCTGTTTATATGTTAAGAAATATATCCTTTGGTCGACATAAAGTAGAAATTTCCGTTCTAAATTTGTCCAATATAGGCTAAAGACATGCAACACGAAGCCTTCGCAACTGCGAATTTAATGTCGACCAAACAGATCGAACGTTGCTATGAAACCAAATTTTGTCTAATTCGTATTACTTATAAGTATTTGGAACTACATATTTGATAAGGATAAAGAACTCACGAAACAGAGGACGTTTGTAAGAAACTAGTACAGATATATACCTACATCTATATAAATTTAAATGCAAATTTTCCAATAAACAGCACATGACATCTCTATATTTTATACCAATTATGCCTCTCATTATGTAGAATATACTATATATAATAAGAAGTATACTCTTACGGGTTTTACCGAAAGTAACATGTTGTATAAACATATAACCGAAATTGTACACCTTAAACGGTTTTAACAAAAAAAGATTTTTCAGAGCAAAAGACAAACAAATTTATCCCACAGAATCCGTATATTTTTTCGGTTAAAGTAGCGTACAAGTCCATAATATTCCAACTGTCTGTATGTGTTCTATGAATAAAATAATCTATATCTATATAATCTGCAAAATATCATCAAGATCCGTTCAGCCGTTCCCTCCTAAACTCGTGATTGAGTAAAAAACATGCATATACCCAAACTTACGCATTTATAACATAAAGCATGATTATTTAATACTTATTACTATATTATTACAGCTTCCGGCAGAAAAACATACGAACCCAGACGGTATCATGATGTTTCAGTATATGGATATTTTAATATATTGGTATATGATATATGTTTATACATGGATGTGTATTACATATCGCGTATCCAATTGTAGTTTAACTCTGAGTGTTAGCTATGATGAGTTATACGAGCCTGAGTCACCAACATAACACAGCGTGGCATAGTGAATTTCTGTTGGATTTAAATGACTTTGGCTGTTATCTAAATGATTTGCCTATTGGTGTTTGTTTTAGTCATCTTTTTATTTGATTTGTATTTCATTGATGGATGAAATATTAAAAGACATCAGAAAACACAATACATCGGTGTTTTTACGCAATTCTTTTAAATAAATCAGGTATAAAAAACTATATGTATTTACAAATAAGTCACTTATTTACTACACTACTATAAAATACTTTAATATTTAATAGGATATCAGAAAACGCAACACAAGAAAGTTCCTACGCAGTCCTTTTAAATAAATCATAAATAAAACTATATGTACTAATTACTCGCGTATTTTTATTATATTATATTTATCGTCTTAAGTATAAAATTGAAGCTCAGATGTTTGAGATTAAACATTAAAACAAAAAACTTAAAATATATTTCTATATAGAAGCAAGAGCTTTTACGGAAACGGGTTACTTTTATGCAAATGAATACTGTTTTAACAACACTACCGTAATATTTACTACAATTAATTAGTAATCGGGAGGTAAATTACATAGGTACCTATTTACATACTGTGATCTAACAAATACCCCCACTCCTTAACAAGTGCAATGCCAATGATAATTATATGTAAATGTCATACATGTTGTGCATTCTAAACAGAATATGCAAATCTTATTGAAGTAGAGATTAGAACAACACAACATCCTACTTCGATTAATTATTAGGGATTAGAGTTATGAGTTCCTTGTTGTCCACAATGTGCTCTGCTTAATGTGTACGTAATACATACCTACATCATTTTATTTTTGCATAATTTAACGTCTTTTATTGAGATCCAAATTAAGTTTCACCGTACTATTTTGCCACACATATTAACTGCTTTCCATGTACACACAGAAATCCCTACAGGCTGACTTGCAAATGCAACTTTTAGTTAGTTAAGCTCTGTGTTATGAAGATAAATTGCATCGTAATGAAATATCGTTAGTAATAGTAATAATAGCCATATTAATGTTTTATATAATTTTATTTTAAATTCAGATATATAATCATCAATAATAAAATCAATCTATGATAGTAAAATGATCTTCACATCACATCACGTGAAATAGTAATAAAAAACAACGCAAGTCATTCTTAAGTTATTTCATTCTATTTTCGTAGGTTTTGAACAGCTTTCAGGATTACAAAGTGACTTATAAGTAGTTACGTATATAGATAATAAAACTCGGTACGATAACAACTCTCGTTGCAACACGTACAGATAATCCGGCTCTAAACTGCTTCGCTCAAAAGCTTGGAGATCAAGTTTCTAACTGATAACGATACCAAATCTAGGTATATTATAAGGTATAACGTACAGCTGGGAGTGCCGCGAAATTGGCCTCGATACGTGACAGGATATTTTATGAAGTACCTGTCGGTTTTAGGTTTAATACCTTTAGATATAGCTGAAGTATAAGTGCTTCGCTACGGGACATAAATAAATTTAAATTTAAATTTGACAGTTAAAACTATATTGAGGAGTAAAAGAAAATTCCGTTTGAATTAGAAATAATTACTTGTCAATTTACAATTTACTGAATATCGGTTACAAAATTAAAATTTTAAACCTCATATATGCCATCAAAATTTGTTATTTCTTAGCGTTTTCTTTTTATTAACATGGTAATACATTTAAAATTTTCTAACCATAAGGTTTAGTGATGCCACCAGAATAGTCACTATCTTTAAATAGTGCAAAATATCTTGCACTATTTAAAGATATCAGTTTCCCAAGTAAATGAGCTACATCCATGCAAAATTTCCTGTAAATCCCACCAGTAGTTCTTGCGTGATTGAGTAACAAACAGACACACATCATCTCATTTTTATATATTAGTGTACAAGTATGGACAAAGTCTGGTTGACATAGTCAAAACACCGTTAAAATGTGTTTGTACCCTAATAGAAATTATAAATTATCGTACTCGCCACAAAGGTTTAACTAACATTTAACGTTCAACTCAAACTTAGCTTACTTAATTCGAACGTTGAAGTTCCGTCTTTCTCTGCAGTTTTCCGTTATGATTCAAATGAATATAATCCTTATAGTATCTTCAGAAACCTTTTCATATTTTTAATGTTAAGTCAGAATGAAATAAAATAATTTATATTAATATTGCAATAGCAATATTTGTAAGAAAATATTACACATTCTTTCTACTAGCTAATCGGTTATTCATTATAGCGGTTAAAGGCTAGTTATCATGTTTCTAAAAGTAAATACAATGTACAAATGAAAAGTACATTATTCATAAAAACTCAGCGACTGTATAATTTTATTAAACTTGAACAATAATTTAATTTTTAACGCTTTTTATAACGCTTAATGATATTTAGATATACTTATATTAATTAAGTACACTAGAGATAAATAACTGCTGATAAGTGAAATAAGAGATGGTTACACACCACGTATGTTGGGTACGATTGTATGAAGTACACATAATTGGTCATGGGACATGTCGTCGCGATGCACGTGCGCGTGAGTAACCGACGCCACGACGCCCACGTAACGGACGAGCTTGAATTTTTATTGAGCTCATATTTTGTCCGTTACTGAAGACTGTAGAAAATTTAATTAATAAATGAAATATGTATATGGAAAATAAGTAAAGTACATATATGTAACGGTAAATAAACAAAAATAAACAATCGACTCTACCAAAATTTGTATTAGGTATATCGATTTAAGTCATGGTAAACGATTACGAATTTTCCTGTGAATCTGTAGTGGAACTAATATGTTCTCGTTCAAAAATTCCGTTTATAAATTTTATAACAAGCTACACGCAATGATTATGTCCAGTTAATTAAATTTATACTTATATCCATTATTGTACATGTGGTATAGACTATACCGCATTACCTCTTTCCATGGAAGACTTTTCTTAAGTTAAGCCTCTACTTAGTAGTTTACTACTTTATCATTTTCAATATCGCAGTTGATTATTTAGGAATTATTAATGAATGTAACGTACATATTTCTTTAATAAGACGAAACAAATAAGAAGAAATCTAGAAGATGTACCTACAGCAGTCTCTGTGTAAATTTATAAATCAACTAAGATCACAGACAAGCACGGCTAGTTACGTACAGCTAAACCTCCACGGTAACTTATTACTATATTCTTTTCCAAGAGTGGTCAATAGCTATCATTTATTTTAAGGACAATTTCATAGATTTACTACAGTACATATTTCTTTAATAAGACCCAATTAAACGTGGGCTGTCCTGCAAGGCCGCAAATATTTAAAGTAATATCGTGTTTTCTGATCAGTCTAGCAAAGTAATCGGAGGTCGATCATTATATTGCATCCGTTGCTTGTTATATCGAGATCAACAATTCGTATATAAGTAGGTAATTTAAAATAATGTTAGTCATATTCACAACTCTTACCTTAATACATAGGTACATTAGTTTTTAAAGAAATCGCCTTCGAAAAGGTTTCAATGTCCGTGCGAAAATGATCCAAAAACTACGGGGAACTAAGGCTAAGGAAGGATTATAAATTATCACACTCTTATCCAAACAACCTTTGCTGCTTAATAATAAAAATATCACTAACAAATATTTACTAAGACTTAGTTGTACCTATACATCTAGATTAAGGAAATATCTGAATTCTCCAGCAGCGCATCGATCATTACAATATGTCGAGATGTCGGAAGGCAATTTTCTTATGCAACTAATAATCCTGACATTCCTAACATAATTTCCCTGCAAGATGATTATTACCACATGTATAGTAGTTACCGATTTTGTAATACCATAATCGCTATTTCTTGTTTAACTTAAGTTCTGCGTTTACGTGTGTGTTGTAAAATAAAAAATTAAGCTATTAACTACCATAGTGCATCTCCATCTAGTGTGCGTTTAATTTTGAAAGTCTTTTTCCAACCATTAATCAGCCTTTTCAGGTCCAGTTCTAGACTTGGGACTCTCTTAAAGACGGTGCCATTACTCACCACGCCTGACGTTACTACCCATTTCTTGGATTAAGTCCTATGGTCACCTCCTATTTCCACAGGAAGAAAGAACTAGTGCTATTCTTGAACGAATCCACACGGTAAGATCTTACAAGTTATTTTGTTATAATTGTAGTAAGAATGTTTAGAACACTCAAAATCTGTACGTAATCGTGCAGATTTTTGGCAATATTGGTATACTCGGAAAACGTTTATACTTTAAGCTGAATTTGTGGCAAATTATTCCCTAAATGACCCGACAAAAGCAAATTATCGGAAACGAAATTTTAATTGAAAACCCATTAAACAGAGGCCAAAACGCGATATATGTATCTTGCGTAATGTTGTATATAAATTACCCAATACTACGAGTATTGGGTAATTTATATTTATATAAGTAATCAGTCTTCTATTCGTTGAAAATTGCGTTTAATAAATGAAATGGTATTATAGCTACTTATATTTTTATCTAATCGAACTAGTGACCTACTCTTAGTTTCGGTTAAGCACTACTCCATTAAATAGGTTCCGATAAGATTATGAGATACTTAAAAACGAATCACTGTCCAATAAAATGCTTTGAAAAAGGTATTTGTGATGGCCATAGTTCCCATTTTAAATTAAAATACGAGAGTTTTGAAAATATTAAAACACGGGGTCCTGTTTTTGAGTTATAATTACTGAACGTTACCAAATGATTAAGTAGAGTCACATAAGAAAACGCTCCATTATTGTGGGTTTAAAATACAAAAATAATGCATATGAAAATTATGCATACTCATTGCTCATGACTTCATGATACAAAAGATGACAAGGCAGTTTTTTCAAAATTGATAGGAAAATAATTTTATTTATATTTATGAGGAAATAAGTAAATGTAGTTGAGGGATATCCTCGCTTGGGAAATAATCCTATTCCGTTGTGACGACTAGGAAGATATTAAAAGTGGTAGAATGTTTAATCTATGGTTTAGTTTGAAGGCCTGCGATATGCTAGGAATATAAAGCAATGGCACGGTTCCATTGAAGGACTATGTAGTGGTCCTTAGCAAAAAGCTATTTGACGACCCGCGTGGCCGAGCGGTTACCATACCGATCTAACGCGTAGTGGGACCCGGGTTCGATACCCGGCC
>DWNE01000489.1:0-28633 GCA_018249875.1 Cecropterus toxeus | reverse complement strand
AAAAATACGACTATAATGTAATGTTATTGTTCTAAACTTGTGGTTTAGAACAATAACATTATACAACGAAACGGCTCTTCCCGCGTTCCCGCCAAAACTCTTTTATATACTAGTATAGGTATACATAGATAATTAGTTTATTTTTTATATCATACAGTAATATCATCCATAGCATGTTTAAAGTTCCAACCTGAAGTTACGAAATGTAACATTATGTAAAAATGTTACAAATATCTCGTTACTGTAAAATGCGAAAAAGTCACAGTTGCAATTTCTAGATATTGAGTAAAAATGGGGCAGATAGCGGGTATAGTCAGCGACATGAAAAAATGGGGTTAGATTATTGCAACGTTGCAACTTTCGTGGAATCTAAGTCAGCACTAACAATTGTTTTATCAACTGACAAAGTCCCGTCTCATTAGAATGTATTATGACTATGTATTTTTGACTGAATATGTTATTTTGAAGTAAAACTTCTTTAGAATAATATTGTGATTTGAAACTCGACGAAAAGAAAATGCGTTACGAAAGCAGTTGCCGACGCTACAACTAGATGGCGCTTCACCCCTTTCTGAATCACGCTAATGATTTTATTTCCTAGCTTGTAAATGCGCAAATTTGGTATATGCGAAGTAAGATGTCTGAATATGGCAGTTGTAACTCAATAGTTCAAAAACACGTAAGTTTTTACCCTTATGCTCAGAAATATAAAGATGTACCAAATTTGTTTAAATTATTATTAAGTTTCACTTCTGCCATGTGTGAAATTGCACAGATACACTGTTTTATTTATATGCCAAATTATATGCCAAACAAGCCTCATGTTTAGTCATATTTAAGGCAAGATACTGGAGTTATCTTTTATTGCTATGTAAAAACAAATTGTGAAAAAAAAGGAAAAAATATGATATTATACAAACAAAAAAGACAAACCCGCTGAGTTTCTTGCCGGATCTTCTCAGTTGAGGTCGCGTTCCGATCCGGCGGTAGTATAAGAAAATATTGTAACTATATATTATTATACAAGTTGTAAACGAGTATGCAATCCACTACATATCATTGTACCCAGTGCTGCCCATGCAAATCTGTAATTAACATCACATATGAGAAGACCGTAACCACAGGCCTACGATACGTTTTCAGGTAGAATAACTAGTCCTAGTTTTTTTTAAAGAAGCTTTCTACACTCAAAGCCCCACGCTTTGAGTGTAGAAAGCTTCTTTAAAAATTTTACTTTGCAAGTTGGGTGAGGGAACGACGAAACAATCAAAATTTAATTGCTTATGCTTATTTGAAGGCGTCTACAAATGATTCCTATACAAATCCTAGCTCGCTAATGTCTTAGTGTTTCATACCACCCACATATTCCACCCTTGTTATGTACACATGGGATTCACAATTACGTACCGTGTGTCGCTATGCATAATAATAGCATGCGTCTTAGTTTAAAGCAAAATAAGTATATTACTTACACCTATATATTCTTGTTACTTCAACAATTGAACTAAGTGTAGTCCACATTTGTAAAAAGCTTACGTAAAATTTCCATGTGTATATTTCTAATGTAACATTCGCTTTAGGTGTAATTTAAAATTTTCAGTGTTTTTTTATGGCACAATTCACAGCTATGTCTTTTGGCCTACCCCAAACGGTACAAGAGTCAGATTTTGAGCGAAGTTCAGCATTCTGCTACAATTCTCGTAGCCTAACTTCAAATAATTTTATCAACGTTCAACGCTGATGCTTACAGAGCCCAACAATTGTGCTCCTTCAACCCAGTTGCGAGGAGAGATTCCTAATAGTACATAAAAAGATTAGAAAAAACTTTAATTGTCCTGTGTACCGCCACTACAAGCCGAGACAGCGACAGCTAAGTGCAATGGGCTTAACAAAATGTATAGAGTATGTAAATGTCAATACATTTATATACTGCTGCTTAATAGCAAGTTGTCCCGACGGTATGCGTCCTTAGTCACGTCGAAACCATCGAGATTGTTACTATGAGGCCGATATTATTACTACGTCCATTTGTCCAAAAAACACAGAAAAACCTCATAAACCTAATATGTAACGTCTTACAAATGTATGTTCATTTTCCACCTGAATATGGATTACTTCCGCCTGCGATGTTAAAATAATGTACAGTTTTGAAATATTGCGTTTTCCTGTTACATTTCCTCTTGGAATATTTTTAGCGGTAAAAGCAATACATGGTACTTTTTCGCGCTAGAATTATAAAGTTGTTCACGTAGATTTGTAGGCGACATTGAAAGATTGCTCTTCATGCCAGATTACCGCGTTCCGTTTCATACTGAATGAGTGTGGGTTGATGAATTGGTTTAATAGGTGTATTATTGTATACATCATTTGTTAGACTTTTATATGTATTTAATACTAGCAGTGTAACGCGGCTTCACTCGTGTGAAACTCACTCTTAAAAAGTAACATGACTATTGATTTTCAATATCCGAGTGCGTAATATGTTCGGGCGTAATATTAAGCGTTAAATTTTTTTGTAAGTATGTATATTGATGTCTTTGGCATGCGTTACAGCCTAACGGCTTGACGAATTATGATATATGACATATCATTGGAATCGTCTCAGTTTGTAGAGTAACATCAGCTGCATAATTTAAAAAATAGCGCCTGGGAATAGGGGAAAAATAAATTCTTACTGCAATTTGGGTATCAAATGAAAGCTAATAAATAGACCATTCTAAAAATACATATATTAAAAGACTTATATGTTACTATTATGATGAAAACTCGTTTTACTGTAGTTGAATGTCTTAAGATCTTTAAAATACCTACTCTAGTTCGGACCACAGACCACGTTAGAAAATTAGAAAATATTAAAAAAGTAAATTATGGCTCTAACTAGTCATGTTTTTGATAGGATGGATGGATTTTAATCCATCTTCAATCCAGTAGAAAACCTACCCAATTATTTCTATTTCATAAAAATCGGCATACACATGAGTACCTACATCTGCGAGAGACTTTAATCCGGATTTTCGGTACGTGTTTATTCTCGCGTTTAATAAAAAGTTTTGAAACTCCCCCAACAAGTATGCCCAGTGAGGGTGTATCTAATCAGCAGATTACTGGAATTCTCCCGCGTTCGGAACAAAGGCCTGAGGGCGATCAGGTACGGTGTGTAGGTATTAGGTTTTTTTTATAAATATGAAGTAGCCAACGAGCAAGCAGCCCACCTAATGGTAAGTGGTTACTGCCGCCCATGAACATTTGTAAGCAACTTCATATAGAACAGGGGTTCTATCTGAAGTCGACCACAGAATCATTGCTACTCTCGAGGACTGAGATGGTCGCCTCATATAAAGGTGAGCTGGCAACCACACCCTTCCAACGAAACGCAAGAACTGCCTCACGCTAGAAATAGGTGTGGCGGTGGTACTTCCCCGGTCGAACTACATTGGTACTACCACCTGGCAAAACTGTAGATAGATGGTGTATAGAAGCTCAGAAGTAGTAGCGTATCTGTAATTGACTTTAAATAGATACGTCTATTTTATATGAAGTTGCTTACAGTTGTTCATGGACGGCCATGACCATTTACCATCAAGTAGACTTCATGCTCGTTTACTTCCATTTAAGAAAGTGAATTTGTTTGTAGTGAACTCACGCACAAATGGTTCCGTACTATTCCTAAAAAAAAACTTAGCCATGTGCGACTTGCACTCCCGTAGAAAGGGTTCCGTTCTATTATCTATAAAAAGCGGCAAAAAATTACGTTTGTTGTATGGCAGCCTCCCCTTAAACATTTTTAGTATTCTTTGTCACAGCTGCAACAAAAATACATGATTTGTTAATTTCATTCGTCTAGCTATCACGGTTGATGAGATACAGCCCAATGAGAAACTGATGGACAGACGGGCAGACGAACAGACGGACAGGCGGACATACGGACAGCGGATTCTTAGTAATAGGTTCCATTTTTACCCTCTAGGTACGGAACCATAATAAACAAATAAAAACTCTTGGAGTGTTTCCAAATGCCGAAGATGACGACTTCTCGAATCACTTCGCTCGATTGCGCGAACAAGCACTTGAATGAACCGAATACGATTAAAATGTCGAGCGATTCCGGTCAGGACCGTTGAAAATGCAAATACCTTGAAGATGGAATGACCTTTAATCTGGCAACTCTTTTATGACATACTGCTGGATAGGAACTTTCTATGTCTTTCATCTCGTTTCTTTTCTCTTAAATTTTGAGAGCAGTTCTGAAGTGCAATCTACAAGGAGGTATTAAAATGACCTATGAAGCATTAAATTAACATCATTGATAATAACAGACATTTATTCAACTCACTACCTATGCGCGTTTACAAATTCGCTTAATCTTACCAATCTTTCTATGGGTGCTATTTCTGTACCTGACTTATACTTATGTACTGACTTATACTCATACTTATACGTTACGTTAACGTACCTTATGTCGGCAATCTAAAATAAATAAAGTGTCAATATCCTATGTCCTTGTTACAGGTTACGGCATCATCCCTCTGAAGATACCGTCATCACCAGCCACGCACTGTACCCTCCATACAACGGTGGGCTGTGTTGGCAACGAAGAGTGCACAGCCAAAAGTCACAGCGTCATCAAACTTCTTGGACCAGTCAGGGATGTTATCGTTCGGCCTGCTCGTCATCACTACAGACAAGGAGAGACCAGTAAGTAGACTTAACGTTATGTTTGTGTTCAACTTTAATATGTTCATCTACTAACATCTGTGCAATACAATTTACTACTTAGTAACATTGTGTTATAGTGAAAGATTCTTTGTTACAATTTTTCCTGTGGATGTCATGTACGAATGGAGATTAGAAATAATTTATGAATGAAGAATGCAGACGATGGAGAGAGAATAGATTAGAATATTTTTTTTTATTTAACACGCAACGTAACGTACCTTCTCACTGTATGGCCGTGTCACACATTTCTTACTAATTCGGTGGCCGTGTGCCGGTCTGACATGCAATGAGTTCTGGGCTTGAGGCCTGGCGACACAAATATCTGAATGTTAGGATTTATGTCCTGGTTTTGGGTGTTGATGTATTTGTCTTCGTATGTATGCACAACATCCACGATAAGGAAGAAAATTTCTAGAGTGGGGCTATGAGTATAGCGCTATTACTATTTACAAATCTATTGTAAGTATAGCACGTAACAAAACCAAAGACAATATCAGCATTGAGTCAATGAATGAAAACGTCTTATTTTTAATTACTCACAAATACACATCCCAGTTTATATAATTACGTAACATGAAACGTACATCACAAATGTTGGCACACGTGTCGCATAAGTTGAAATCAAACATGGCCAACAAGTTCGCGAACTTTCCGAGCCAACTCCGACTTATTGGCGAAGTGGGGCCCGGTGTTCCTAATTAATTACTAGCCAACAACTTAAAACGTCGTACTGTTTTTTTCACACTTGCTACAGTACAAATCATAGTACAGGATCCGTATGACGATTAAGCCTCAACTTTCCTATCATTTTAGGGTTCTCCATCCAAAGAGTAAAATCGGCATCCTATTCTTAGCACCTCTATCCGTTTCTCAGGACTTTGTCTCTTGAAACGTAAGAAATGAGCACTTGACTAGGTATATAACACTATTATCGCTTAAACAAAAAATACTAAAATTAAGAAAGAAAGTAAAAACAGGGTCCTCATATCGGAAACCGATATACATATAGTTAAATGTTCACAATACATGTTTCGTTCTAAAGTTGCTATGATAACAAATACAAGTAATTAAAAAACAGAGTCTAGCTCTCATTTGGCCAACTATTTTATAAAGTTAAATATTACTGGTTCCAAATGATCTACAATCTAACATGATTTTTTCTGTAGTACAAGTTGGGTTATTTGACTATCCCCCGAGTTTTACTTTTGCCATAGTAAATCGCGAAACAACGAACAGATAATTCTACTTGAATGTAATGCATTTACATAATAATAACATTTATAACATGAACATTATTGATGCTTAAAAATACATTAAAGCAATATTGCAATAAAATTTGCCCCAAAATACCCCAATATTTCAGCTAGCGTGAGATATGAAAAAGTTACTCGAATCGCCTGATGCAAACAAGCTGGCAAGTTTCGTTTTATTGTCCGAGTTGGGCTTTTGGACAATCGTCCGGGTGTTGCTTAGTGTAATTAATTACGAACGCCTCTTACTCCTGGCGCTGCGGATAAATTGACTTTCAAATGCCCGTGCAGAATTGCTCCTTAGGTTTTATGTGAGACGGCTTGCGTGCAAAATGGTTAACGAGAGTATTTGTCAAATAATATTGGAGTTACTAAAGAATAGACCATTAATTGATCCAAGTTATGAGAGACATTTTGCCTAAAGTATCAACTTTACTTGTTAAATAATAACGGACATAAGTCAAATTAAAATTTATTTGACAATTAATTGATACAGAACGAATCATAGAACAATAAACTTAGTCAACGATTGCTACAACTTCGCTGTCGATTACAAAAGTTCTTTTATAGCGTTGGCTATATGCCACCACCCACGTGAGGGAAAGCACACCATACCGGTTCTACACGCAGCAGGGTTCCGGGATTGCAATTCAGTTCTACATCTGGATGTTTGTGTATTTGTCTAGGTGTTACCACACAAATCCGTGGGTGGAACTATGTGATAAGCATTATTATCAAGCTATTAATGACACGAAGTACCTTTCCTACCATATCTTCCCCTTTCTTGCATTTCACTTTCTATAAAAATGGCAAAAAATCACGTTTGTTGTACGAGAGCCTACCTTATTAATATTTACTTTATTTTTATTTAATTATTCACTATTAAAAGGAATATAAAACCAATAAAATGAATATTTAAAGCGTGTCCCTGTTGCCAATATTAAAATCCAGCAAAAGAATTATGTTTGTTGTATAGGAGCCCCCCTTAATTATTTATTTTATCCCATTTTTAGTATTTGTTGTTATAGCGGCCACAGATATGCCTACATCATCTATGAACATTCCAACTATCTACCGGTTCATGAGATACAGCCTGGTGACAGGCAGATGAAAAGGTGGATAGCGGAATCTTAGTAATTCTTAGTAACAGGGTCCCCTTTTTAAGAGCTTTTATTCAACTTGCAATGCTTGTATGTATGTTTGGGTAAAATCTTGCAAGCTGAATTTAACCCACTTCTCAGTGTCCGATTGAGCTGAAATTTAGAGCACACCTTTAGTTCTGATAACAATGCAATTATATGTAATCAATATTGTTGTAATTCCAAAATGGCCGCCGTAACAAAATGGCGGCATACATATTTTTGTCCAACCCACACAATATGGGTATCAAGTGAAAGAGCTTAATTTGTAAAATTCAATACAATACGGAAAAAAGCTTATTTTTATAAATTCCTTTTTATATTAATTTATTACCCTTTGAGTACGGAACCCTAAAAAATCCATGAACTACGGTGACCACTCCACGAGAAAATAAAACTTTCGATTGTTCGTGCTGTTTTCCTCGTTAAATTTTACACCTCGCCGGTTGATAGATGGTCGATGTTTACTCTTCGATTCGAGGTTGAAGTGAGTTGGAATATTTTAACGAACACCATTGTCGGTCTTATTGATCTTGTTATTGAAATGTTTACGTTGTTTTACGGTGATCAAACTTATTAAGGGTGTTATTTTTATTTACAATATATTAATGATATGTAGTAATGCTTTCTACACGCCCACATTAGGGTATTATGTGACTAAGATTAAACGTTGTAAACCTGCTTATGATTTTACGGTGTGATCACTGCTACAATCACACATATACTCCTGGAGACTCCTTGGGGAAGAGCCGTAGCACTAATAAGTAATAAGCTTTGTCTTCTAGGATAGGTTTTCATGATGTAGATCTCATTAGCAAGTTAATCTCCAGAATTAGCAAACGGTCTTTGAGCGTCTTCAGAACTTACTTGAATTGAAGTCAATGTTATATAACTACGGGTGGTATTTCCAATAAGGGTGGCCCATGTCCAGCAGAGAACCTCAAAAAGCTAATGGATGAATGAAGAAAAATGATTCTTATATGAAATATAAAAATATATATAAAATTACATGAAAAATTAGTTATTTAGATTTTGGGAGTTTATATGGCTCCTACAATGTACAATAGCTCCTACTAATTATATCTACTCTGTTGCCCCTCGTACTATCCTCAAAATAATAATTATGTAAGAATTAACATGTATTATTTGTTGCAGTAACTTTCTGGATACTGGCTCTGGATCACGATCTGCGCTTAGTTCGAGGCGAAATAGCATATGTGGCTCTCAGCGACCCGGCTGGTACCAAAGTCGCCATATGGGAACAACTGTCTATGGATGAAGGTAAGAAAGGTGCTTATAATGCGTAGGTCTATCATTTTAAACATAAAAAATATATATACCAATACGAAATATATATATCGAATTCCGAATCACCTGCTTTTTTAAAATCGCTTAAAAATATCTCCATTTCCAGAAAGTAATATGTTTTTAAGTTACCTAATTAAAATTTGAAATTTGCATTTTTAAGTTTACGGAGACTTTGAGATGCTCAAACAACTGTATAGTGCATTGCATAATCGCGAATTAAAATATTACCTAAAAGATATTATAAAGAAATCTTCGCCTGATAAAGTAAAAGGAAAAAAAATCGTCAACGTAAAAAAATGACACCTTTAGAAACATGTTTCTGTAAAAAACATAAAATTTTCTCTGACTTTCTCATAGTATATTTTTCGCACAAGATGCAAATTCTTCATTTGCTCAGGATTGTTAAGCTTTGACAAAAGTTGCAAATTGTAACCCAAGTCATCCATTACCATTCAAAACGCTGATATTCAACCGTTAGCAAATCCCTGTAGGGATTATGTAAACGACTCTTGGGATGTAACGTGGTAAAAGCCTTTCCTTGTCGCGTGATCAAGGTCAGCAGGTACTGACAGATTCAATATCCGATCACAAGAAGTGATTAATGACAGGGGTCTACATACAGTATTGGGATCTCGTTTTAAGTACTTTTGGTGTAAGACCCTGACACAATGCAAACAATTTATCGTCTAGTTCGGTTTCAGTAGCATATACTGGATTGGAATTGAATTCTTGATTAGTTTTTTTTTAATCCTCTTGAGACCTCTCTTTATATACTTCAGCTCGGTTCGCGGGTCTTCATAACTGAATTATTTTACATCAGACAATTAAGATGTATGATGTCTAGTAAAGTTAAACTTGAAGTAAAAGTTACAGTTTCATCTTCAGATCAGCTCAGATCAGACAAGTTTGATGCCTTGAAACTATTGTGTACCCGTACGTCTCGTGAAATAGTAATAAATAACTCTGATAGTGATTCTACTGAAGTGGAACCACAAAAGTTTCAATCACGTTATAGAGTCACAATTCTCTATTAAAACAGCATAATTTAATAAGTCCATTTTCTATTCACACATGTAGTGGATAGTTCACAGAAAAGTTGATATTTCATAAAACAATAAAATTTTCCATTCTTTGCATGTATTGTAAGACAATAATTCTTGCCACCAGTTTAGCTTGACCTGTGTGGACCGGTGATTGAGTATACTCTAAAACGTAATCGACAGACGTCTTACGTCTAGCGATAAACTGACTTGCATATGGAATTTATTAAAAGATGTAAAATTAAACAACAAGCGAATAATTATAACTTTTAATTACAGAACTTACAGGATATTCTTCTGCATCTTACTTTTTATATTCAGGAAATAGTTTAAGAGTAGGTAACTGTGATGACACACGTCATTGAAACACAATTTCGGTGTATTTGTTTCTTTTAAAGGGTAAAAATAATGTCAAATTCAATAGAATAGTATGACACTGTTAATAATAAATGCTTATTCCTGTGAACTTCTTCCAATTCGTGACTTTTTTTATGTACCAGGCATGCACTATCACGCGTCAGCCTGTTTAGATCCATTGCTGCACATTGATCACCCTAACAGGGCTTTTTGCCAATAATTTCCGCACCTGACATGCGTGTAGGTACTGTAGGTGACCGCAGGAGATAATACACAGGAAAACGCTGGTGCCCATGTTCTAGAATTAGTACCTTATTCATCTCTTACGACATTAATGGCAAGAGTGGGAGTGATGACGACGTACACGACGACCACGGCACAGGCAATAACATATATTGTTTGTCTTTGATACACAAACTATCAAAGAAAACAAATTTAATAGTTATTGTCACCCGCATATTTATGCGAAACAAATTTCTCGCTTCTCTCTTTTTAGCGAAGATGAAACAAGTCCCCAAAAAGTAGATTTTGGAGCAGCGCATGGCAGTCCAAGTAACACTGGTCGTGATTCCAAACAATCTCTCTCTAATTGCGAAGTAACTTTGTTATTGTTGCCGCTTCCTGGCTGCGGAAGTTACTAGCAATATTACGAGTGGAAACGAAATACTTCGTTTTGTTTTCGGCGCCGGTAAAGAGAAGCTTTTGGAGTAACTTTAAACAAAGTAACGGTTTTAGGTGTTTGATATTTTGCGTGAAACCGATTCTCAGAAACCCGTAATTGACGTGACTATTTGAAACTTAATTACCGAATATATACCGAAAATCACACGATGGAAATTGAATGGAAATACAAGGATTGTGGTGAACAAACACCTAGGATAGATATTTAAATTAGTAATGTTGTTTTCATAGAAATTAAGCTAAAGATCATTATTACCTACGCTTATCACAAATAACTATGTGGCAAAAAGGATATGAAAAATATATATACACATTAGATAGGCATATAAAAGACAGGGTAAGAAATCACTGTTGTCGCATGAGTAGTTCATGATATTGAACAATTATTTCCTTCAATCACTCCATTTGGAATGGAATACAAAAAAACACACACACGCGCTTTCTACACTCATAGCCCCACACTAAGATTTTCTCCTGTGTCGTGAGTGCCATGGACACAAAAACACGAATACACAAACACCCAGACCCTGAACAGAAATCTAAACTCATCATTCATATTTCTGTCTGACCGGGAATCGAACCCGGGACCCACTGCGCGTCAGATTGGTATGGTGACCGGTATGGTTGTATGCATACTTGATAAAATATCACTAGTAAAGAAAACTCTAATTGAATGTCATCATATCATTGAGGGTAGTTTTAATAAATAGTAAGAACCGGCTTCCAGTAAAGTCTTAGCAAGTGAAGCAGCGTTTTTCATATAAAAGCCTTTTCATGTCATCTCCACTACCAACCCGTGTCAAATTTTGATAGATTGGATTTGCCTTCTACGCTTCGCTGGCGAATCATCGATAAATGTATGTGGCGTACATATATCTATCATTAAAATGGTACTTTTACAACGTAGAACGAGCAGGGCAGTAGTACCTCCTGTACTACTGTCACACTTATTACTAGTGAAGCAGTTCTTGTGTTTCGGTGGATGAGTGCGGTGCTCACATTCATGACACATGAGGTGACCATCTCAGTCAATAGGAGTAACAAGACTTCAAATAAAACCCCTGATTTAGCTATATGAAGTTATTCGTTTCGTTAATTTCATTTCATTTCGTTTCATTTCATTTCATTTCTTACAAGTGTACGTGGGTGGCAGTGATCTCTTACCATCAGGTAAAGCACAATAATACAATACAATACAATACAAGTAACATGAAGTATTAATGACGAAATTTATAACAAAATGGTCATACATTTCATTACATGCGAGGTGTTGGTGTTTTGATTCCGATAGGTACCATCATAATAATTAAGTAATCTCCTAAATTCAATTGTGAATTGTCTTTCTTTTTTATCTTAGTGCCTATCGGTAGAGGAATTATACATATATTGTATTTGCCACCTACATTTCATTCTCTTGATCTTTAACGATCCTCGTAGATAAATAAAACACTTACTCTACTTCCCCTGAGCTCTTTTTACCAAAGATTTAAGTATTTAAATGTGTTCAAATATTTGCAATGTTCAAGTTCTTAATCGACCACGCTACTCAGATTACCAGTGGCCACAGCGAACTATTCTCTATAAACAATTTCACAGCAAAAGTGGTTTCATCGTGAAAACCCACAAAATAATCTTATTTATTGGGTACAACATTTTATTTATGTATAATAACTTTGTATTTTAATAACTTTTGATAGAAAGGATGGATTTTAATATAACAAAAACTAAATGTCAGCTAATATACTACAAATATAGCTAAATTACAATCCGTTAAATTAAATTCAGTAATATAGCTAAATTACAATCCGTTAAATTAAAAACAGTATTGATGTCAAACAATGAACCAAACTAACAGAAAAACAATTAAAAAACTAAACATTGTTTTTTTTTTTCAAAATATAAGTTACGAGCAGATAGGAGCTACTTTCATTTATATTATATGTAATTGATAAATTGGTCTAATTAAATAAAGGACTGAGAAAAGAAAACTAAATTACAGTAATTAGAAACGTAAATTGGGTTTATTTTTTGTAAAAATAACAATGACCAGACGGTTTCTGAACGATATTTGTTTATTGCGGACCATTTATCAAAGGGCACTTGGTTTTTGCAAGGTAAGGCAATGTTACTTAGCTATCGTTTATTAAGACATTTTATTAATGTTACCCTAATTTAAATAAAAAAGAGGTTACTGTTAATTTATTGTAATTTATATTATTTGACCTTCACACGATGTTTAAAAAATTAAAAATGTATTGCTAAACACCTACGAGGCAGTAGGTAAATTACAATTTATTTATACGGTGCTTTAAGATTAAAGTAGCAAAGGAATATTCACCTGATGGTAAGTGGCTACTACCGCTCTCTGGATATCTGTAACGCGTAACCAACTTCACGTAGAACAATGGCCTCAAGAAAATCGTCGGAAATCGAAAATCGGATATTTTGACTGACTAGATTTTTATAAAATATCAAAGAAGCGAAAAGTATTATTTACTACATGCAAGCAAAAATTGTAATAAAATAGCAGATTTTTTCTATTGCTGATTTTTACCTGATCACAGTACAATCACTACAATTCAGCCCGTAATAGGGTTTGGCAGCATTGCGAATCATTTGTCAAAGGGCGCCCGTCGTCCTGGCGAGACGTGAAATTCTTTTACGAAGGCAAAGGGATCAAGCTCCGAAGCTTGACACACGTTAGGTTTTCCTCAAGATGTGTTAACATATAAAACCTTTTTCGGAAACGGCCCGCCATAGATTTATGTTAATACGTTCTGTAGGATAAAAGTTTTGTCAATACAATTTTTTGTTAGGCTCTAACTTACTAGACAAAACAGCTATTGTTTTGATTTCATCAATATTCTTTACTTTTTACGCTTGTTTGTAACAAACGTCATCTTAATCGTACAATAGTAGAGAGGCTTTTTAGATAATATACGAAGTGGCAAACAAACAAGCAACTTCTTTTTTGTCTAATGTCTGTCTAATAATCAGAGGCCCTTTCTTGAGTCTAATGTAAGTTCTTTTTAAGTTCGTATTCCTTACAAAACCCTCTAAAGCAGCATCCATATATCAGTGCCAGAATATTACTTTATAACACTCAAACAGGTAGTGCCGTCGCAATTTACATATTTACATATAAAGTTATACCAAATTTACGATTGCCAAATTGTATTGCGGAAATGCAATACAAATTAATACCAAGAACCCGTTTCTTGTGTTACGTCAAGTCTCGTGACTCGAGGATTTGATTAATTACTTCCGCAGACCCTCTTTAAAGTCACATGTCATAAGTGACAGCAAAAACTTGGAAGTGAGATCACGTTTTCTTTCCCTTGTGTAAAGTTTTACCCCGTTCGCTTGGGTATTAACGAGTGTGTTTATAACGCTTGTTTGAGTTATCTAAAGTTGGAGCTTTGTATGTGATCTTATGTCGTTTATGTACTCATGCAATTAGTCTGCAGCCATACATGGATTAATAGACATGTTTCTTTTCTTATACTTTCAAAGTGCTGTGTGATGTTAATCTAGAATAACAGCAATCCGTCCTCCCTAAATATTGCACGACGTGATTTATTGAAAAAATCCCTGAGATGAGTAGCAACGTCTGTCATCAAGACCTCCGGTAGTCTTATGTAGTAAATAGTACGTAGAAGCTATTAATTTCACTTTTTCACAATCTATAAACTATTTTCCTTTCCAATAGGTGTCCGTAAGCTCAGCACGATTCTTGCAAGTGGCGCCAGATCAGGCACGTGGCGTATCGAAGCCCGATGCGGTGGCAGCTCAGCTCGCGTGGACCTCACCGTTGGTTCTGGTGTTGGAAGCACCGCATCGGCTGCTCCAGCTGCTGAACAGCACTACGTGGAACTACGGTTCGCGGACAGCATGCGACGACGTTACAAGCCGGGACTACCTTTTGTTGGACGGGTAAGACAATTTGATTACATTTTAACGATCATACATTGTATGTTTGTTGGTTTGTAACCGATAAAAGTGGTCGCTGCCGTTCATTACTTCTGCAATTAATCTTAAATAAGACTATTCTTGTTTATGCTTTCCCACAGATTTTTTATTTAGGACTGTTTTTTTTTAAAGAAAAACTCAATTTTAAGCTTGACAAACAGCAGGAGGAGCAGGATGCAGGAGTCGAAAAACAAAACATTCTATCTAAATTAAAATATGTAGTTAAGTATTTAGATAAAAGATGTCATAGAGATTGAATAAAAAACTGTAGCCTTATTCTACACTTTTTTCATCCAGCGTACCCTCCGAAGCACTTAAGGACCTTCCATAGTGCTCGAGTGATTTTAGTCTGCGAGCAACCGCTACCAACTTTTTCAAGCAAGTTTTTATACGATGCTTTCGAGATACCTTTACCGAAGTGAAATAAGTCGCCGGTGGAACAAAAACTTTTGTGAATTATAACAATTTTGGGTTATCGGAATTCTGTAGTGGCTTTTGTCTTAGATGCCCAAGGATTTCATGTTGTCTGCGATGAGTGTAATGTCTAACATTTTCGGGATTATATCAAAGCTAAAGTTTTTGAATGCTTAAAATATTAATTAAGTACATGCAATAATATGAGGTATTCTAACTATCAACAAAGACATCAATGAATTCATAACTTATTTTCCATTTACTATTTACTTTGCTTTTAATATTTGCTTTAATATTTATGCTTAGCAGACTTATTTCCCTACTGTTTTTTTTTTCAAATATATGCGATGTATACACACGAGGAATTTTCAATTTTTTGATCTGTATAAATATTTGTGATTATATTATTCACTGATGTATATTAATTTATTAACAATTTTGTAGGATGAGCGTAATACGACCGGGGAGGTAGGTACCGCCGCCACACCTATTTCTAGCGTGAAACAGTTCTTGCGTTTTGTTGGAAGGGTGTGGTTGCCGGTGACTTATGTAGTATGAGGCTTATATCTTATATCTTAGTTCTAGGGAGTAGCAACGCTTCTGTGATCGGCTTCAGATAGAACCCCTGTTCTATATGAAGTTATAGGTGTTCATGGGTGGCGGTAACCACTGCTGGTGGATTGCATGCTCGTTTGCTACTTTGATCTGATAAAAAAAAAACAGATGAATAACTGATAGGTAGTAGCAACGCTCTACGTCCATTGTCTGTTAATAATAAAAAGGGTTTTTAAATAAAATGTAGAAGGCTCATTAAATCCCAATTTTGACAACCCGCGTGGCGTCATCATACCGGTTCGACGCACAGTGGGTCCCGGGTTCAATTCCCGACCAGATGATATGAATGATGAGTTTAGATTTCCGTTCTGGATCTGGTGGTTTGTGTACCTATTCGTCTTTGTGTGTCCATGGTACTCACGACACAGGAGAAAATCCTAGTGTGGGGGGCTATGAGTGTAGAAAGCGTGTTAAATGTCAATTCTGCATGAACTGCGGCCACCATCACGCAAAGCCAAACGGTGACTAATCAAAAGCTCCCTTGAAGAGAATTATTTCCGACAGTAGGCTAAAATCTTGGTTGAAATAGTTTACCCGCAATCGTGTTAAGAATAGTTACTTTAGTTAGCCGGTTGCACCCAGACATAAAATTATAGGGACGAAACGGCTCGCCTCGACATTAATCTGTATTCCGCCCATACATCCAGGCTATCCTTTCTTACGTCTTGGCAACAGTACAATATAATAAATTACGAAGGATCTCTAACCACAGAATACATACCAAATAGAAATGGTTTAGTCAATTTCCTTTATGATAAATTATTTGGCATCCGTAAATTGACAGGATAAATTGAAATTGAAGTACTAATTAACGTTAGTTTTATTTTTATTTATTTTTTATTCTTAGAAGCCAAGTTAAAAAAATAAATTAAATGTTACAGTCATATTTTTATTACTTAAATCGAAAATTAATTGTAATTGCAGAGATAATAAACTTACGACAAAAAATATGCATATATAACTTAACCATATTTACTTAAAATGTTATAGCTATGAAAGAAAACAGAAAATAGGCTTAGAAAAACTTCTCCAATACGAGTCTATACTAATATTATAAAGCCGTAGCATTTGTTTGGTTGAACGCGCTAATCTCAGGAACTATTGGTTCGAATTGAAAAATTATTTTTGTGTTGAATAATAAATTTATTGAAGAGGACTATAGGCTATATAACATATATATATTTGTTTGTTCTTTCCTATGTAGTAGCGGGTGAAACCGCGAGGCACAGCTAGTTAAGAAATAAAAATCAAAGACCTTCCATAGTACCTATACACGCCATTTCTATATAATTATATATTCTGTGACAAGCCCAGAACTCTCATATGAACGCGATCTCATTATTTCTTCGTCGGCTTTACTCTATGTTCAGAATTAGCGCTATTCGGATACTTTTGCTAGTGATATTCCCTTTGATTGATTGCCCTCTTTAGATAATGCATAAAGTGTAATGCCTCTTGTATTTGAAGAGGAAGGTTTCTGTTGGACTAATTGATACATAAGAAATCGTCATAAATGCCTGACTATAATCGCCGTCTTTATTTTTGGAAACAAATAATATTATTGATTACGTTTGCATGCAATTTTTCACAAGTTTATTTTCTTATAAGAGTGGCTTATGTTACAATTCTTTACACGCGAGGCACAGCTTGTTTGGAATATATACGAGTAGGTACTTACAAAAAAATATATACCTAGATATTAAAAATAGACATGGCTGATAGCGATCCAGAATATCAATACGTTAAGTACCAATGGATTAACATAAAATCGCTCTCAAAGTAGGTAAATTTAATTAAGATTGACTACTGTTCCGTTGCTACTTATCAGGACTAAATTGAAACGAATCGCATACGTATATCTTCCTTACCACACCTTAAACTAGAATATAGTAATGCACTGCTGGTATTGGACAGATATGGTGGTGGTGCTTCCTAATTCAAACCAAAAATAATTCCACGAACTTTGAAAGTATTTCACAAAGAAGAAAAGTATTTTAGATAGTATTTTTCAAGGTAGAGGGTGTTTGAGAATAAATCAAACGTCCTATACTTTTCTGTTGATATCGTTTAATTGGAGCTGTATTTCATGTCAAAACCTGGCTTGGAACTAAGCCAAGTCTAGTTGACTAAACGTCATGGGTTAATTAAACTGAAAGCAGTAGACCTACTCAAGGCGAGCAAAGATAGACTTAAATAATATAAAAATAGATTAGTCATCATTGTCTAGTAAATTTAAATGTATTTATATTACTTTTGAATTATAAAAAATATAATGAAACAAACCTAAATCTGACTATTAGTTTACTAAGTTTATTGTAAAGTACTCCGAGGTGGGCGTAAATAGTAGCGACACAGTTCCATATTATTGCTGCTGTTTACGAACATTACGATTGTAAATCTGTTTTGGTTGATAAATAAATAAATAAATAATAAAAAGTGCTATAACTATACTGTTATATATCTGACGGAGAATTAATAACCTTTTTGTATTTAATGGAAACTGCAAACAGGCATGATAGCACCTGATGGCAAGTGGCTATTGCTACCCATTCTTACCTCACATAGAACAGATGCATCGCTAGGTTTAATATTTATTATGGTTGGTATGGTTTAATATGTTGAAAGACTTTAGATAAGTAAGGCAAACTGAGACGAGTCTAATGTTATGAGATGTCATCCATCACACCGTTTGGGCCATAGCGTGTGCCAAAAACATACATACATACAAACATACATACATACATACGTCGGATAAAAAAATAATTCTAATTCAATTTTTTTCCTTCGTAATTCTTCATAGTTTCGTTTGACTACCCGCGTGGCGGAGCGGTCACCATACCGGTCTGACGAGCAGTGGGTCCCGGGTTCGATTCCCGGCCAGACAGAAGTATGAATGATGAGTTTAGGTTTCTGTTCTGGGTGTTTGTGTATTCGTCTTTGTATCTCCATGGCACCCACAACACAGGAGGAAAGCCTAGTGTAAAAAAACGTAGAAAAGTATATTCGATTAGTTCGTCTTCAATGGCTGAACAGGTACCTAATTACCTAACCGGAGGAGCAATATCGTTTTCATTTTACAGCTTATGAACCCTCTAAGTAAACGAACAATGCTTATGGAAAATTTGGAAGAATAATGAAGATGCCTTGTTTATATAATGTAATATAATGTATATTTTGGTACCGTTCATTTATTTCAGAAATCTACCATAAAAATCTTAATTTAAATAACGCCATATATTTTTTGTCACAGTAATGAAATAAAAGTTGTAAGTAAGGATTTATTCAAATTGATTTTATACAATACACTACAGTACATACATTTAAAAGATATGGATAAATATATTACCCGAGCCTCTAGTTAGGGGCAACATTTGCGTTTTAATTGTTTAATTGATTTTAAATATTTTATAAAAATATTCTTAATTCTTAAACAAGCACCTAACGTATTTGTATTCTTAAACAAGCACCAATTATTAATTGTCTTCTACGACTATCAATTAGTGATTGGTATAATTTTCCTAAAGACTGTAAAATCTTTACGTACTTATCTTTGAAACAAAAGTATAATTCAAATCTCGGACAATATAATAAAATACAGAAAGAAACATATCAAGTAAAATGTTTTTCATTGTACTAATTTCCAAACTATTTTGCGTTAATGAAATGTAAGACAATATATATGAAAATTGTTTCTACGTGTTATAAGACATTTTATATTAAAGCTTAAAAAATATTTCACATCAATCATTTTCTGAATGAGTCATGCACTATAAGAAAACTTTTATGAAACTTTTCAAAGAGGATAATAAATGCTGTATTGCTTTAAGCATCACTTTCATCCATTAAAGAATTTGAAGGAGCTCCAATATCAAGAAACTACTTAATGTTTCAAACTAATTAGCTTAGTTCGAGCAACAACACTTGAAAGTCATAGAAAAGACTTCTTAGGAACGTGTTTCATAACGAGCGATCAATGCGTAACTAGCTACTAGATCTTGTATTTTCTTTGTTCTATACTTGGTGAATACAACGACTATCACGTGATATTATGTAAGTTTCTACCATACATGGAAATTTGTAATCGATGCCAAAAAATAATTGACCCTACCTGCAACTAACAACATGCACTAATATCTTAAAGACTAAATTGGAACGTCTGGTGTGAGTGTGTTTTTTTTAACCTATGCTCCTTTTTCCAAAACGTGGTGTCACTCAAGGACTGCTCATAGGATATCGGAGGTTATTGTTAGTAGATTAGTAAGTGTTGAGTAGAGTTTATAGATGAGGAAAGAAAAAACTTATTATCTAATACGTCTTTATTGAAGGAAAAAAATCTTTTATCAGTACTCTTTTGTGGTCAAACAAGTAATGTAATAAGGTGCGTTTGACCTTTAAATGGCTTAATTGTTGTTGCTTAATTAAACCATAACATTATGAGCGCATTAATTACCTTTGTTATTTTGATATTCAAAATGTTAACATTAAATTTATTCTATAGACAATAACAATTTGGTAGAACTTTTATAATTATAATCCTTTACGGTTTATCACAGGCAAGCGGTGAACTTTTTATAATATAAAAATGAAAAACGCAGTACATTTGATGGTACATGACTACTGTCACCCATGGGCATCTGATATCAACCTTACTAAGACTAGGCTCTTATTTTCCTCCTTAAGGTTACACAGTTCACGTCCAGCGTCCACAGAGGCGTTGCTACTTTTGAGGGCAAGTTAGAACGACTCGGAACCTTGCCTTGTTTGCCTTGTCACACTTGAAACTAAGATGTAAGAGTGCTTAATACATGTTGTCGTAAGGAATAGGTTTGGCGATGATGCGACCGAAACGGAGCCACAAAAGGTTTCCTTCAGAACTGAGGCCAGAGAACATTCGTCATGCATTCATTGCTTGGTCATCAAGCGCTTAAAATAAATTTATGTGTCCGTTCTTAGAAAGCCATGAAATTTAACAATACCTTGTAGCGACTCTGCTCAAATCGCTACCATTCTTTAAACTCGCTTAACGCTGCGCTTGCCGCGTCAAACAAATGGTTCGTGGCTGAGCGGGTATACCAAAAAGTTTTATGTCTGTGCTGGTCAGTGCGGGTGGTTGACTACCTGCGCTAAGTATTTACTGAGCTTACTTATTTTATGACTTTGAGAATATTATGAAAAACTCTGGTATATTTCCTGATATCATCTTCACAGTTTGCAAAGAAAGTAATAATAAATGACTTCGAAAACTATCGCAATATTTTGTCGAGCGGACTATATGTATCAAATACCGTAATTTAAGAAATTCTCCTTCATTTAGGTGGAAGCGATGAGCACAGAGAAGCGGGTTCGAGTCCGTGTGAAGCTCTATGATGACAAAACTGACATCTACAGTCAAGATATCGACATGTCGACTGGAGAAGGTGGCTTCATTGTCCCAACTGTCATGGCGGAAGCCCCTTACGTCAATTTACAGGTACGTATTATTAATTGTGATCGTGAAGAACTATTTAAGTCTTCCTTTGAATTTTGCTTTAACTAGCTAACTAATTTAGGAAGACTCTTGGATTTACCACCTTGATAAATAAAAAATCAGTCAAATCCGAGTCGGACTTGCGCACGAAGGGCTCCGTAAATGTATTAAAAACGGTTGTTGTACCGAAACCCCCCTTGAATTTTTTTTTCTGCTTTAGTATTTGTTATAATAGCAGTAACAAAAATATATCATCAAAAGTTCACATTCACTGTGTAGCTGTCACGGTTTTTGAGATACAGGCTGGTGACAGAGAGACGGACACTCACGGAGTCGGAGTCTTACGGAGTTTTAGTAATAGGGTCCCGTTTTTATCATATAGGTACGAAACCCCAAAAAACGAAGTGCAAGGCTTATATATACCTCGTGGATTTCAGTTTACACTAACAGCAACATATATGGTATTTACAAAATAATAAATTCATATGCCAAAAACGTTTAATATGTTAAATTGTATGTTTACATAAAGGCGCAATAAATAATTTAATTTCAATAATTTATATTTTGACTTACGTTATAAATTTACATATTTCAGCGTGTTTCTTTTCATGTGTATATTACATAGAAATTGGGAGTATATTAATACGAGCGCAAAGCGTTTATTTATTCATTACCTGAGCAGAATCCTAATAACAAATTCACAAACATCAAATACATAGATACTGTAATCTAGGCCAAGTAGTTACTCGTGATTTCAATCACCGAGTAAGTGACGATTAAATTCACAAATTAAATGCAATCACCACCCATGAAGACGCTCGAATTAACTTTAAGCCTAAAACTATCCGGATCGAACTCAATTATCCCGGATCACGTCACGTCACCAAACTTATTCAGATCAATCCAAATCGGATCATTTAGAAACGTTCGCGCCTCCGACCTAATTTAGTTTAATCGCGTCATCAATTGGGCTGAGAAACTTGCGAAACTTCAATACCCCGGGGATAGTAATCGTGGTGCTGCCGCAGAATACAAATGGGTACATTGAGATCCGTTTGCTTGCGAACGACGTTTGCGCGTTAATCCTCCCATAGAAACTCAGTGATAGCTTAGTTAATGCAGTGCAAAGGGTCCTCTCGAGTTTTGCTGAAGACGAAGATTTTATAGCGGTAATCCAGTAGTATGAATATACCCGAAAGATTAATTTTAATTTTGGTAAACAATTTTTTTCTTTCGAATTCATCCAAAACTAGGATTATCTCCTATGTCGTGGGTGCCATGGACGAATGCGAACAAAGACGAATACACAAACACACAGACCCAGAAATCACACACAGAGAGAAATCTAAACTCATGATTTACATTTCTGTCTGGTCGGGGATCGAACCCAGGACTCACTGCGTGTCAGACCAGTATGGTGACCGCTCCGCCACGCGGGTCGTTATGTATGTAAACCTTTCAAAACTTTAAACTTGAAGAAGAATCCAAGAGGCCGAGTTTAAACCGCTAAGTAGTATTACCTATCTCTCTTACTCTTATCATACTCGTACATAAATACTTTCCTGGAATGTACTTAAATTACATGCGCGCGGGACGCAGGAAAACTGCCAAAAGGTTAATTTACGTGTGCAAGAGAGATACGCAGGAATAAATCCGCGTGACAAGAAAAATGTTCATTCATTTTAGGCGCTATTTTCATAGACAAAGATTAAAAAATCCTTAACAGTTTATGTACTATATTGCAATTCCATGGCGTATCACATTTCGTATAAGAAATAATGAATTTGAATTCTCTACGGATCATATCTTTAAACGAAAACGTTTTTCTTGTAACTTATAAAATTTTCTCAGCAATATTTTAAAAGACAAAATGTGCTTAGTTATATACATATAATTTATAAGATATAAATGTTAGCGAAAGTTAAATGGACTGTATTGCCTAAATAACTAAAAAAAATTAGAACCCAAAAGTTGTAATTTTATTGAAATTGGTATCTCAAGTATGAAGTACAAAAAGTCAAGTATAAACTATGTAACAATTTAATATTGATCGGCCACTTTTAGGCATAAAATAAAATCATTAGTGCGTTGCAGAAATGTTAAGTTTTTAATTTTGATTTGATATCGGTAGTATGCCGGCGGTAGTGTACTATGTGGTGTAACTAAGTCTTAAATAATAACACTCGACCTTTTCCTTTGGATCTTGTAAGAGGTCACTAAGGGACAAAATCTATGAGATAGATAGTAGTGTTTCCCGTATATTAAATCAAGACCTACTAAGATCTCCAACACGCATAGCAGGCGTGACAACTTTCATGATGAGAGGCCTATGTCCAGTAATAGACCTCAAAACGCTGATAAATGGAAAAGTACTATGTAGGTAGTATGTCGGTATTATGTATTAATTAATCAGTGATATTACTGACGTATAAATTGAAGAGTACCTGCTAACAAACGCCTTCAAAAAGCCACGACTGTTGACTTTTCTTGTTTTATAATGATTAATGAATTAAGTTGTATAAATAGGCCTTGTAAATCCTCTCAGTCCAACACTTTGTAGTATTTAGCCACCCACGTTCTATTATTATATATAGAAACTGCTTTACTTTTAAAGTGGATGATGCTTTGTTTTGTATCAGGAATATTATTTTATCGACATTCTAAGACTAGAAGTAGCTAACGATCTAAAGAGAAAGTAATTTCTGGAGTAAATTTAAAATTCATCTTGGGGATGTCACTCGGGGAAAGCAATTATAGCAAGAGGAGTGGTTATGACGTCATCATGCAAATATATCACGGTGCTACCCGATTGGCAATCCGGCCCGAGTTCCTTCAAACCATAATAACTATGTTAAGTGTTATGAGGATAGAATTTACATGTCAGCCTATAATGGAGATCCGTGAAGTTATGAAGGCTGGACGTGTATTATCTGAAACTTTCATTTCCTTGGATATCGGTGGAGAGAAAGTAAAAAAAAACTGAAAGATATTTATAGATTTTCTAATTAGTCTCTTATGTGATAAAAATACAAGGTAGTAATTAACTGGTGTAATGTACAAAAAATGATACAAAAATAATAGCTGAAATATATATCACAGGCCTTTAGAATGATAAATGAATATTACATACCAAATTTTATACCTTTATGTTGAGAGATAAAGTTATGATAGGGGGAAAAACATGGTGAAACCTTTCGTGTAAATAAACACATTAGTGCATTGCCTGAAAGAATTTGGCAAAGCACTACCGTGCTTTTCGATATATTATGCAGCTTTATCGACGATGTATCCGAAAATTTTATATCGTATAGATTCGAGTTAGATTTAATAAACTATTAAATTTAATCATTTTTGCAGTGATTAACAAACAGTCCACATTGATAAAAGATAAGGAGTTACAATTAATGTACACAAAACGAAATTTATTATCATTCGTTAGTCTCAATGGCCATTGTTTAAATAAGTTGACAAAAAGTTAGAATTACGTGCTTAGTTATTTCGTACTTTAATCTCCGCAAATAAAAGAATCCCACGATTTTTTGTCTTCTATTTAAGTTTGTAAACGACTTCCTATAGATAACTGAACACCTGTTCATGAAAATTTTTTGTTATATATTTAATAATCCATAAAAACAATGAGTAACTTCTCGTTACATCGCGTATTTTTTTCTGTCAATTGAGTAAAAATTTTATATAAAACAATGTTAAAAAAATATTGTAAAAAAAATCAATGAATACGTTGATTTCCTTATCCTTAACCCAATGACTTATTACCTGAGTCTTTTTGTACAAAATATTTTTTCTTCGCAAGAACTCACCGTAAAGTTACTGAACACAATGCACACACACTCAGAACGATTGTTTGGACGACAATGGTGTCCTTAGGCGTGCTGAAAGGCAACTGGTGTCGCGCCCTGGCCTCGTCCGTATCTTATATGCACCCCACGGCTCCCCGGACGCTGCGAAGATGCCGCAATGTCGCCCTATCGAGATGGACGCTTCCACACATGCTTCTCTGATGTGATCATACATCTATAACCCTGACTAATAAATAAAAACAGTTGGTACTCATCGCATTTTCACACAGTAGTATAAAGGAATATATACGTAGATAATCTAGCCGTCTGTGTCACATAGGAGCTAATTCAAAGTTTCATTAAGTAGTTTCGCTAAACTAAATATAAGTTTCATATTGCGGTTAAAACTAGGCATTCTATTTGTTGTTATAGGTTTACAAAATTTGTTTTTCGTAATACAAATAAGTTCTGCGTATGGTATTGTGTCGGTAATTATTTCATAACGTGTATTAGTCTTACCTTCTTGGTTATTAAACAATTATATATAGTAAATAAACGTGTGACCGCGAATCTTTAATTTGTTTATGGGATGTACAAATATATGTATGTACCTGCGGCTCGTGGTGGTAGAAATCTCGTTTGATGATAATTAAGAGTGTATATTACTGAAACAAATAAAATCAAGAAAACTGTAACTCTTAACAATTTATTATCATTCACTATATTTTATGTCACAACTAATTAAGGGTCTCTTCTTAAAACGGAAAGGGTTTAGTCAAAGTCTACCACGACCGTTATGTGTAGATTAATAGCCTATACATCTTTGGATAATTTTAGGAGCTCTTTCCTTTTTCGGGAGGATTTCCGTCACCCATAAAGAAAGTGATAATACACTTCTCATGAGCTTATGAGCTCATGAGAAGTGATTTATTTCTCATGGTCTAATCTCACATTGCTAAAAGTCACCTTTGTTTTTAAAAACGGTCAATTAATTTAAGAAAATAAAAGCTTATAATTTAAACCTTAAACTACTACTTTGTTGACAACAACTGAAGTACCATACCATACAATTAGGCTAAACTGTATAAGTGTCAAATAGAGGTAGTTTTTTTACTGTAATAGTTATTCAGAAGCTTATAAATATATGTAAGTCAAATATATAAGTGTACAAATAAATAAGGATACAAATACACAATTCATTGTTACAAATTTGAACTCGGGCACACGTCCTACCAAAAAAATCTCGATATCGGCGTCACATATCGGTTTGCCTATACCTTGGTTACATACGCGCACCGCATATCCCAAAGGTATACTGTCTTGAAACTGTTACGGGAATGTACCAATGAACTTCCAAAAGCTTCATTACAATCAGATGAATGATGTAGTAATACATAAAGGACGAACAAACATTTTTTACATATATAGGTCAGTTGATAAAAAAGTTCTATAAATTAACATGAAGATTGATGGATTTAAATATGTTTGCTTGAATTCACGCTATTAAACAATTAAAACAATTAAGGCAATTTATAATATAATTCATAAAATGCAAGGCGTGTCGTGATGCAGCGAAGAGCTTTCAAAGTCTGCTTGAGAATGACGCAAAGCTCTAAATGTAAAATGACATGAATTAGCGTTTCCTATGACGAACTAACTTGGTCACGTCACAATATAGTTCATTATGCGAACTGGGGCGCCCTTCTTCCTCGTAGGATTATCCTTGCCACAAAACTAGTGAAAGTGACATAATATTCTGTCATCGTTGCTCTTAGGAAGTGACTACATACTCGTGATATGACACGCTCTGCAAACGTTTGCCGACAGCCTCCATTCATTATTGAATGTCCATTTAAATCATGTTTGCTATTAGAAAGCCTAGTGAAGTAGCCAATTGTTAGTGAGCACTGCATATATAATATTGTATGCATAAGTATTGATTTGTTTCAAAACTAACAATTGACGTTTCTTAGAATATAATAATATAATTATACTTATATCATAGTATCTTATCTTTAGGTAACCTATCTTATCATCAATCATAATGCGAGTAATATAAATAATATATTGTAAAACACAATGAAGCTTCATAGTTTGTAGCTATTATAATTTGGAAACGGTAAATAAATTATGCATACTGTTGCAAAAATTGGGTATTATCGTATTGCCTTGAACGTTGATTGGCGACTACCGCGCTCTTCACACGATTTTTCATACATTATTCCAAGTGTAGCGTTCGATCCCTCTAATGAATTTTGAACTTTTTCCGTCATACTACTCAACGTGTAAGAATTTCAAAAATTGAGAAACTGATGACTAATGACAAACCTTTTTGTCATTAGTCGTCAGTTTAAATAATATAAAATAAATATATATGAAAATATTGTCAAAATCATAATCTCATCATAATAAATCCTAACCGGCTAAATTAGCTATTTCTCCATGGGTTTGCACTTAAGTGTTATATTATATATTATTATTATGTATTGTTTAATGATTGCTTACAAATACTATTTTAAGATTTGTATTCCTCTTATCTCTGTGCTAATTGAAGACGACATTGTACATTTCATATACTGAAATTACCATGCACAGCATACAAGCATGCCAATACCTTGTGTATTCAACGAACGATCATAAGTGCAATTTCATTGTTTAAACTTATATGTACCTTATCCGACTATCCCAATTATTATAGCTTTAATTTTGGATCAATTGATGTCACCAATGACTTAATCATTTAAGATTATTATTTATTTGTTTCCCAAAGTATTATAGGGTACATTAAGCGTAAAAAACCCCTAATACTTATAAAAGTTTGGTTTCCTTCAGTTTCACTATATTGTTTTTATGCCGTCGGTTTTTCGCATTTAATTTAACACTTTTTAGTTATACATTTTATATATTTCCTAATTATTATATTAAAAAAACGTCACTGCAAACTGAAACGATTCTAACGATATGTCATATGTCAGTCGACAAGCCGCTTGGGCTGTAATGCGTGCAAAAAAATGTCCTACATACATACAACCATATACACACACACTCGAAAAAGAGTACCCTCCACCTGACGCAGTCGGGTAAATATACGTGTGCGGTAAGCCGCAGGATACAGCCGCGCAACCACAGCGCTGCAACCGCACAACAATTTGAAGGCACACCTACCCTGAAACCTAGACATACTCATAATTACGGCGAAAAATTATTTAAATATTTTTTGATTATTATTTTTGAATTTGTAACTTTTACTCATCAATGTTTTGCAGACTAAAAATATGATTTATTTCAACAAAAAATTCAAGAAAATCCTACGAACTATGATGTACCTTAAAATATATTGCTATACTCGTAGTTAGTATAGATATACTAAGTACTATTAGTAACATTCCTGAAACACCTATATTTATCTTTAAATACACTGAAATCACAAGAAAAATACAGATATACAGAGTTATAAATATTTATACTTACAATCAATCATGAATGTGCTAGACGAATAAAATTAAAAACTGCCATAAAACTTGAAAATTGTTTTATAAGGATTTAATGGGTCATTGTTTTGTTTAATTGTACCAAAACTAGTTTCTTGTGCGTTGAAAACATAAGTCAGTAAGACAAAAGAAGCAAGTAAGATAATAACATCTAATTAAGTCAAATAGTTAGGCCGTCATTACTATGGTTATTTTTTATATTCTAGCTATTCTATTAAAAATGTTCTATTTTCGTATATACAGTTAAAGTTAATAGAAGTGTTTACATGACGTTGTACGTACTATGTACATAAAATATTAAAAGCATTAAAGCAGATAAAACTTTTTAACAAAAAATAGAAACCGACTTCCATGTCACCAAAAAGCAATAAAATAATTTAAATATATGT
>DWNE01000488.1:0-28643 GCA_018249875.1 Cecropterus toxeus | reverse complement strand
ATTTTTTCACATCCCCAGTCAGAGGCAGCAACGCATTTGTGGCTAACTTCAGGTAGGAGTCGGATCTTATTTAGTTGATTATATATACAGATGTCCATACCATCTGAAGTACTGCATGCTTGTTTGCTATTTCCATTTTATAAAAAAGAAATCACGATCTATGTGCCAACTATGTTAGACATCTGTGATAGTTTAATTTCTTATGAAACTATTAACATCATTAAAAACATTATAACAAAAAACCCGACTGCCTAAAACCATTTTTTTTGTTCATAATGAGATATATTTAATTTAAAGTTTTTTTGAGTTTTTGTTAAAATATTGAACTAAAACTGTTATAATATATGTATTTTTTATTTATTTATTTAATCTTTATTGACCACAAAAAAAATGGACAAAAGGCGGACTTAATGTTTAATAGCTTTTTAGATTGGCCTATTTACTAGCTTTCATTTGATATCCATATTGTCGTAATAGAAAAAAAAATGTCCCTCCCTCCCTTTTTCCTCTATTTTCAGGCGCCATTTTAAAAAATTATATAGTGTATGTTACTTTACAAGCTGAGACGATTCTAATGATATGTCACACGTTACAATCCGTCAAGCCGTTTGTAGCGCGTGCCAGAGAAATGGACATACATACAAACAAACATACATACATACGCTCGAAAATCATAAACCTCCTTGTGTCGCAGTCGGGTAAAATGTATGCATTTGGCTCATGTGACGCTATGTTACAGTATTTATTCTTTATCAGGATTCATATACACCTTACAAAATAGAAGATGCCTGTAGGCTAGTTGCAAACCTTTCAGAATGGAGATGGGTTCTTATCTGAAGTTTCTAGCTTCACCTTGGAATCATTTCTCCCCTCTACATATTTGTCTTCCCTACTTAATCTGGCTTTAACGCTCAGTGAAAACTTACAGAGGTCACAGCTAATATCAATCTATAGACGCTTTCTTCGATGATGTGGGCATCTAAAACTGATAAAGCCGATCAAAAAGGTATCGCACATTTTTCGCCAAGCGCCTGAAAAGACACACGCACGATGCTCAGATACCTAATGTTGTGCGGCACGCAAGCCAACACGAAATACTAACTTTCTTCCTGCTTGGGACTGTTTCTGGCAAGCGCTCGTAATCTTCAAGGACTTTGTCAGTTTGTTATCAATATCATTCTAAACCACGCGAAAATGTCAGTAGTGTAGGAATAATATGATAAATCGTAGAGTTAACGTCTTCAAAGGTACTGTCGTGACTGTTCGTTGTACCTACATTCCTACAATACCTAATAGGCCTACCTGTTTGGAATTGACGTATTCCTTGCTATCTGAAATTATATCTTATATAAGCTCACCAATTGTTCCAATTAATGATATTATTCACGCTATTAGCCGCTATAATAAATCAGTTTACTATATGAAATAAAAAGTTGTATAACAACTCGTTGTAGCGTAAAAGATGCTCTCAATGGGATTTCCAAATTTGTACAGTAATTTATCCTTTACCTTGAATCGTTAAGCTAATCAGGAAAATCCTTATAATTATTTCGTAAGTGTATGACTTATCTTATAAACTTGACCTTAAGGATTATGCAATGATTAATATTAATGTTTATCGTTTTATTAAGGAAATTAAAAAAGATTTTGTCGTAAAAAATAGATGATAGTTGCTGCCTCTAAACTATTAAATTTATTAAAAGGTAGAGTTTTTTGAGATTCTATAGCTTTTACCTTAAAAATTAATGCCACGCACCTACATATATAATATTTTAGAGGAAAACTTATTCCATAATTTGCTTATTTTTAAAAGAAGCAGGATGTTGGTTAGTAAGATGCCGTAACTATGGTTTATGAAGTGCCTAGTTAAGATTTAGGTTAATACACTTCTTCATTTCAAATGGGTATTTTCCCTGTTTTTGCATTCACGAGCGAAAAACCCGTGGACCGTTTTAAAACTTATGTAGCACGCGTTGCACGTTATCAATGGATTTCAACTGATATCATATCAGTGGTTAATGATATGGCTATCTTATGATCGGACATGACTGAATTTTGCGCTCGTGTGCTTACTCATATCTCGTCATAAGTGTCCATTTTATTGACATCCTGATTGAGTATATAATATTTGCATTTGTACATTTTGTATATGATTTATTCGTTTCAATTATCTTCCATTAGTCCATTCGTTCCATTTACTTTCATAGCATCGTATACATGGCTCTACAGGAATATTTCAGATTAAAGGAACTAAAGCTAATGTTTTAATTTCTGTAGTGTAATGTGTAGTCAAAATATAAAGTTTTATTGTAGGTTCCATCCATCTATCAGCCTTCTAGCGTCCATTGTTGGATATAGAGCTACACAAATGGAGATTTTAACCCATAGTCATCGCCCTTGGCATGCGTGTTTGTTACCGCAGTAGGCGTTGATCTTACGCAAGAAGGCACTGCTGGTCATCTCCAGGATTTTATTCCTAGGTTGTCTAGGAATTTAGAGGAATGGTGGTATTTTAGATCGACATTACACGGCATTGTTGATTACTTATTATTTATTTCAACCTTGGCTGTTATTTTCCTTTTTATATCTCAATTGACGACTCCTTATTTTGTAGCTCTATGATCTTATAACATCTCTTAGATTTAATATGCAATTTACTTTGATTATGCAAACCATTTATGGAATTCGATTTAATAATTATTTTTTCCTTTGTTTCAGGTAGGAAAACAGATTTAAGCAGAAACATTCATCATTGGTAATATTGATATGTACAATAGTACATATGTGAATATTATGAATAGTGTAGTTATAAGACTTTATTAAATAAGTGATTATTTGTTTAACATTAGTGATTAAGGTAATAAATAGATTGACTTTAAGGCATCACAGTTACATCTATATCTGCCACAGTAATGATATGATTTGCCGTGTTATAGTTTCAAGGGTATGGTAAAGGAGACATACTTCTCCTAGGCTGTCTAACTTACGTCTCATAGATAGCAACGATTTTGTATCTAATCTCACGAAGGACTTAACTGGAGTTGATTATAGATGATTATGAGTGATATTGAACCATCAGATACACTACATCCTTCTTTGTCACTTCGATAACATAAAAACATACCATATTATGATTGTAATTGTTATAAGTAAGGATTATAATTAAAGATAAGCTATGAGTCTACTAACTTAGAAGTTGGAAAACTTTTTTCATTAGTGGAGATTGAATAACAAACCTTGTTTGCTATGCTAAATTAGTGGACTTACTGCTTAAGTAAGGAAAAAATACCCGAATGTATACGATTTACTTTTTGTTTACGTAATAATATGAATAAGTAAGGCTTGGATCATCTCATTTTACTAAGTGTATTACCTTATTACTTTTATATGTAATGGGATATCGTTAAAACACGTACTCAATGACATATAAAACATATTTGAGAAATATTTTGTACCTAATATTTGACGTTTTATATAATTTAGTTAATGTTCAGTTGTTATATTTTGGTGCTAGCTAATACGGCTGGGTAATGTGGAAAACGCTGTGAAAAGAACAAGGATGGCTGCCGATTTATTTCCTAGGCTGTCTCAATACATCTCGAGGCTGGGAATAGTCCGCAGGTGTTGCGCGCGCAGCTGTTTCAGGGCGCAGGGCGCACCCTCTCGCAGCCTTATGAACGTCTAGATTCGAAATAATATTATTTTTCTAACTTATTATTGCAAATTCTACCAACTTATCAATATAATGCATCCAAAATTATTTTAATCCATTTAAATTGATTTAAACTCTGTTATTGTTTTAGATTTTAAATGTTTATTGTAATACACCAAGAAATTAAGTATGAAATCATATGTATTTTATTTGCAATTTACGAGAATATGTTAAAATGCTGAATTAATATCAAAAATGTCCAAACGTTTTCTGAAATCAATGGACATTTGTCGAGCCGGGTCGTGTCCTTTCCGAAATCTACATACTTCAGTCGCCGATAGAGGCCGTAACGTATCACGGCACATCAGGCTTTGCCGGCGACCACAGCGCAGGGCATCCCCTTATTATCCAAAGCGTTTCACTAAAATATTATTGAATCCATATCTCTATACGAAAAGTGAATTGATATCTTTGCCGCCGATTAGGTAAGTACACTAATTATCAAAACAAACGGCACCGTCGATGCTTTAGCGCACTTAGAATATTCTAGTGCTCCACGTTCGATATTCCACTCCTTGTCGTTGGTATTAAAACGTGTAATTACTAGTTTGCTTCTAAATATTGATCGTGTACACTCTCAGTTGTAATTATAGAACATGTGTTCATTGTCACCGGGTATCATTTGTGTTTTCGACGTAATATGGCAAAAATATGAAGCTCCTAAAACCTAAAATACAATTAATGTGGAATCATCATTAATGTACTGATAAATACCATATGTTCCTCTATTACATTGAAATGAAAGAATACTGATAGACATGAACTCTTGTGAGCTGTCGTGTCAAGTCTCGGTGGGTTTACCCAGTTTAGCTCACTTATCGACCGGCGTGTAGTTATGAAATGCGTAGATGGTTCTCTACTACTTTTATTGTCATAAGATTACTTAAATCCTTCTTGTTATATTTGAGTGGAAAATTTCAGACACAATTCGACTGTGAGAATAATTAATATTTTTTAAAATAGCCAGTGTGTTATTTGCGTTGCTGTGGGTATGAGTAATTGTGTAATAAAATTACAATGTCTTTTAATAATACCACGTTGTATTTTTCCATTTACTATTTGTTGTCTTCATTTGAACCGATACTAAAACTATATTTCCAGATATTAGTACTTGGAAACATGAGTTTTTAGGCGATGATAATTTTCAGCATCGATAGCATTTGTTTTTGGGGGGTTTTATCAATATTAGCGATAGTCTTACGACATCAATTTATAAAGGTATGTAGTGCCATCAACTGAGCATTTTATGTTAGTTTAACGGAACCATTTCTAGTAATGTTTTAAGTGAAACGTAAATGATGTTCATGGATGACTTTGTACTGTTTTATTATAACCTACTACAAAAAATAGGGTTATTTGTGTGTCCTGCTTAATAACCTACTATACACTGTACGGATGTTAATTTTGGAAATGAGTCGACCGGCGATATTAATTCGGCAAATGGAACACAGACAATTGTCTCTGCCACTCCCACGAGCATGTCAAAATAGTTCTCACGCAAATTCGACCATTATACATCTTATATTTATCTCTAGATTTTATGGATAAATTGTTTTGTTTCATGTTCATGAAACTGAGTTAAATTATTGTGTAACACTATAAAGAAGGAATTTAAGCAATCGCTGATAATTTATTATTCGATTTTGACGTGATTTAAATAAATATATGAATAAAATCTAAAACAAATGAAACTACTTCCGAAGTAATTACCAAACTCTTACTTGAATGGAGTCTATCTTGAAATCATTATATCCGTTATAAAGAGCCCTAGACTCTGTAGCTCAAGTGTTTGGATAATACTTGACTTGGGGCTTGATGGATAAAGCATTTCAAATTGAAATGGAAAATGGCTGTTAAAATATTTTATTAGTTAAAGTTAGTACTAATGTACCAAAAGATGTTTATAATAATATAATCTTGAATTCCGAATTAAATTATATCTTTTATAAATCTTTTTATAAATACAATATATCTTTAAATGTAAGCAAAATAGTGTAGATGGAATTACGAACTTCTCCCTAACTTTTTAATTAAGTATATACCTTTGTGATAGAAAAATGTGGTAGGACTTAAAATACATTTCAATAAATAGGATTCAATTAAGTAAATATATTGTGTAATTTTGCGCATTTTTAGGACAAAAAATACGCTGCTTTATATTTAGTGACAGAAGAAATGTTTTGTTTGTTTTCGGCTTTTAAGAATCGTTTTGAAATACAAACTTATTTTCTTTATTTATACAGTGATTATTCTAATCAGAGAATATTTCTAATACTTGATATTATCTACTTTCATTTACCCCCAGTTTTTTAAGTTCTTCGGTTATCAAAGTTGGATTAGAACCCAAACATTATAATAAATTATCTTGTTACTAATCCAATAATAAATAATCTTAATGCTATTTAGTTCATGTTTTATAACTCTAATCTACGTATATTAATACTACAGAAAATGTTTTAAGTAGAAATAAAAGGATGCTCGTAGATGATTGCGAAATTATTTGATGGATTTTCTTGCTGTATATGTTATGTCCGTCCCAAAATCATTGATGTAAAAAACGATTATAAACATATTAAGTACTTCATATAAATAAGCATTATTTATAAATTTTGTGTTACGTTGGTGGTATATACATGGTAATAGCCGTGTTACAAAAATATCTTCGAGAAGAACATACAGTTTTAATTCCTTAATTCAGGAATAATGACTCAGTCATCCACTGAGTCACGCCTTCAGTTGGAGTCACCTGATCGCCCACTCGTAAACGTAATTAAGGTCTTACTGAATAATTGCTATCATTAGATCCATATACGTCAGTTATTAAACGTTTTGTTTGAGTTTTAATTATCGTTTATAAAAGCATTTTACTAGCGGGTCAACTAGCTCCAGTCAAATGTCTCCTAAAGTGGCGTTGAATGTGACTTGACCAAATTTTATATGGATGTTAATATTAGTCACATAGTCGACATTCAGTAATATTTTTGTTGATGTCACTAATAGCTCGTCAATACGTAGCGAAGAAAAAAGAAAATCGGTTGACATACAAAAAGCAGAAAGGGATTGAACTACTTTTTCTTTGCTTAATTATTTATAGATAACAAGCATGCGTGTGACGTAATTTTTTTTATTAAACGAGAAATAGGGTCAGCTTATTATTTGTGTATATTTTTTATACACTAAAGTATAATTTACATATCGTCTATTATCATATGGGACGTGAGGCACATTTTTTAAATATTTTATTGAATAACATTAACTAAATGTTCGGATATAAAGTTTTATAACCAAGAGGTACTAAACTTAACTAAACGTATTAAACTATAACGTATTAGGGACAGTACTTTAGAAATTAAAATGATGTATTACGAAAGATAAGTAATAGTTTTATTAAGCCTACGTACAACATTATACTCCATTATGTATTGTTATTAATTTATTTGGTACATTACTTATTCGAGTTTCAATTGACGTCATCCGATATTTTTTCCTCTTCTCAAGAAAAGTAAACAGAACATTCGGAATAATGCTTAATTCTATTTTTGAATGAGGTATAAATTTAACACATTTAGTACGTATTTACGTAATTACCTATAGAGAGTGATATAATGTTTTGTAACAAGCAAAATGGCGTAGAGTATACTGTAAATTACCTGTCATTTTCAAGGTTGTGTAATGATATAAAATTGAATATATGTATTTTAAATCTCTTCATGCTAAAGTATACTTACTTTTTACTAAAAAGTTATCAATAGCAGAGTACTAAAAAAGAAAATGACTCATATAACTACAGTTGAAATTTTGTACTGCATACTAAGTAGTAGCCAATTTTATAAGCCTAACAGGAGAAAAGATACGGAAATGTATCTAACTTTAGTTTACTTAAAGTTTTTCCATAAATTGATTTATGACAAAGTTTATTGTCATGCGAACACATGCAAGAAGTTAGTAGCGATTCTCAAATACACATTCTTTACATTATTATAAATCTTTCGTTATGTTATATAGTATTTATCATAACAAAGGTGCTCAATACTTATTTGCAATAATACGAACTAAATTAATAAAATAATTGCTTTTATACCTTATTGTCTATTGAAAAAATAAAATACTCGCTTAAATACCTTATTGTCTTAAATATCACATTTAAAGTATTATTTTTTGTACAGTTTTAAAGCTATTATTATTTAAAGATGATTTTAAAAGTGGCTTCGTCAAATATACGTTCTACAATTTGAAATAGAATTGTTTATCAATAATATGCATAATCTATATTGAATGACAAATATTTTATAACAGCAACTACAGAACGTTAACGTTACACAAACAATGTACAAAAAATTGCTTGAATTAATTTTTCGATGTAGCGTTTTCAATTTTCTTAAGCCTATATTTTCCATCCATACAAATATAATATAAAAGCCGTTTTCACAGAAGTTTTTACGTGATTCCTCACGTCAGACATGTTGGCTGGCGCCCCGCTAAAAGCTTTTTCGATCCTCGGATATTTACGTATAAGCTTCTAATAACGTAATGAATTATTTTTATTTGACTTATTTAAAAGTCAGTTTTCCGGAAAGCTGGCACATTGCCATTAGGAAGATAATTCGTTTGTAACCAAACAGTTAACGAGGGGATGTTAACCGGCTCTTTTGAAGAAATTCCCCGTTTGTTCATCGACTTGTGGTGGTGGCGTGGGAGGGATTTCATGCTGCGGCTTCAGCAGCCAGGGATTTTCCGCGCCCTGTTGTGGACTCCCATCGGTTCTCCTTTGATTGGCAGACGACAGAGTTATGTTCAGATGGGGCACTTGTGTTTTGGGGCATGTTGGAGGCCTGTTTGATTTTGGCTGCATGTTGTCTGTAACAAAATAAATTTATTTAGAAACTACAAATAATAAGTTACACATAATGAACACATTAAAATCCGTCCATTAAGGGAATATAAGATTTGTATTCAATGTCGGATGGCAAAACAAAAAAGACACTTTAACACACTGTATTAAAAGTATTTTTACACCTGAATAATTATTAATTAAGCAGTGCAATATTTACATATGAAATTTATTAAAAATAATAATCATAATAGTGATTTAAGTACCGTGCAATATAAAATTTATTACGATTGTATTGTTCTTTAAAACGGTAACAAAGGATAACAGTAAACACGAGACAAAGAAACAAACAACAATAAAATATTAATGTCTAAACAGAAACAATAAAGTGTTTAGTACACATGGTAGCGATATCACTCAGCAATACGAGTACAACCTACCTTGTACGTTTAAATTGATATTTTCCAAACGGCAATTGATAACTTCGACACTGTCAACAAACATTGAGTAGTTCTATCGAGCACTTGAGTGGCCGAGTGTTTGATATGAAATGCGCGTCGGCGAGTTGTCCGCCGGTTTATATCGCATCTGAGTCACATTTGGCAAGAGAACCTCAGTTCTCCTCCACGTCACGGCTGAGCTCTGACGCCAGATTGTATGACGCCAGCACTCTCTGGCCCGTTCCAAGTTTCTCTGTTCGCAAGATAATGTGCGTAGAGAAAATGTAACGACAATAATTATTATTCTAATTACGATAAGAATGTGATTTATGTTAATAAGTTTAATTTATTACCTTTAAGTTTACGTCTGTTGTGTAGAGTAGCTTGTATAAGGACATAACTAATGATATATAATCTTAATGCATATTTATACAATGATTTTCTTTAATACACCCTGTTATGTAATTATGTGTTAGGTAATAAAATTAAATACTAACAGTAGATCTGTACACTTGTATTCAATCCATTCGTCTTTCTCTAGTACCTAACCTCCCTATTGAAACATCAACTTGACCGGCTTCGTCGTCAAAGGGGTATCTACGTGCTATTTTACGTTTATTTATACGATACCCATTTGAGTATAGGCTACTTTTTAATGTACATTCAGAGCAACAATGATGTATAAATCCAGTACAATGATGAAATGATGTCAATATCACAAGCTGATAAGAATTTTACGCGACTTGAATTTTCACCAACTGTTTCCAAGTGTAGACAAAGTTTAGGATTGACCGTTCAGGAAATTATCCCATTAACAACACAATCGTGAAACCATCGTTTTTATGTTTCCCCATATAACATTTTTGACATTTTTTGTGACTATTGTTCACGAACGGAACGAACAGCTATTCGTTGTAAATCATAGTGCGAAAAAAGTAATGTCTCTTTACAGTACTTTTAAAAAACGAATGCATTGTATGTCAATTGTGGTACGTTCTTCGTTGTTATTTTAGTAGTGGAGCGATCCTTCCTTCAAGTGCTTCCAGACGAACTGTAATGACAGTATATCTACTGTACTTTCAATTTTTTTACTGTAGTTTTAATTTTTGTTTCTGGTCGTCAAATTGCACAAACGTAGTTGGAAAAGTTGTAAAGTACCTTTTTTATGGATTAAAATTTCCCTTCAAAATTCTTTAAAATAAAAATTCTACAATCTCGATTTGGAAGCAGTGCTCCCTTGTGTTATCGTAGACGTTATTGTGCAGAAGAGTTGAAATAAGGAGATTGAGAGAGCGTCGGTTACATAAAACGAGTACCTCTTGATCGCATTGTTCTCTAGAAACAATAATAGTAAGGCAGTATTGCCAAAGCTATATGCTAAAGGAAAGAAACCTTTGTAAGTCCATTAGTTGTGAAAGCGTAGTCAGGGTTACGATAACAGAACCTCCTCAATTTTGGGACTACTCTATGACTGTACTAATGACTCACTTACATTATTTGTTACTTAATACAGTACGTTTGCGTTAGTATAATTTAATGGTCCGGTTTATACTGTAACGTTTTTAAGTAATAAGCAAAAAAAGGATAAATATTCAAGTTTCATTTCTGTTTCTCCATTTATTTCCGCATAAGTATTTTAATCTTTGTTTTTTATCATTTTACTATATGCCGGTTCTATAATTTAACACAATAAACGAAACATTTTATTAATAATCTACTTGCGTCATTCGTTACGATATTTATTTTTACGGTTTCCTAGACTGCCATTAAACAAAGAAATGTAATTAAAATTTACCTACATTACCAATTTAGAGTGTAATTAAAAATTATCGCACATTCATGTCACTAGTTGTTTTTGTGTACCACTATTTGTTTGCACCCTATGTTGTAGTTATTTTAGCGTGAAATTAAAGGAATCAAAATTATTACCTTTGAGAAAACAACGTATATATCTATCTGAATCACGCTTTCATTTATGTATTTAGATGACTGTAAAAATCCATGGAATTTCATCAAACTCTGGTTTGATTAGCTTATACATTTACAGCGTTGTCTCATGAAGATAAAGATAATAAGATAGAAAGATAAAACGCTTTCAAGAAAGACTATCTTTTTTGCACATAGACTTGGATAGGTGTTATGTTTATTGTGACACGTAGATCGTCGTAGCCAGCGTCAAGCGAGCACAGATGCCCTGCGCATTTTATGGAAACGGCTTTGCGTGATGTTTTAGAAACTAATAAAAAATATTGTCTTTATAGTTTCAAAGGGAGATATCGCAAGTAGGCAACCTGTCATCGTGCGAAGATTATGACATAAATACCTTTGTTTATTGCTCAAAGAGTATAAACATTTTTGGTAGTTAAAGAAACCATGGAGCAAGTAACAAGTAACAACGTGAATCGGGTAAGCCCTATGGCCAACATGAAAGCACCGGGAGGCTTAAAGAGCACTTAAAACCATCATTCTAATGGTCTGTTAAAGACTTATTTAGCACAACGACTTAATTACACAACTATTACACAATAGAAAATAATATAACTATAATACAAATTTGTGGGGTCGTATTTTTAGCTCCAACTTATACGGAACTAACATTTTTTTAAATAGTACCTAAAAAGTACCTACATGAAAACTGCAAATGTGTAAATATGCACAGGGTTAAAACGGTATGTCTAAAGCATTAACCACTACTTAGCTAGAGTGCAACATTAACAGAAGTGAAGAGATTTTCTATTTCTATTCAATTGAGTTTTAAAGTGCAATTTTAAACTCGGGCTGTTGACACCATTTCCAAGATCCAAAGTAACTTTAAAGTGTTTAATTATAAATCTCAGTATTGTTTTGATACACCGGGTTTATTTTCAAGCCGCACTCCAATGTAATTGCCAAAATGCTTTAATTTCTGAAATGAACTAATTACATTTACATTTGTGGGTGACATCGTTATGTGTTCATGTTTATGTTGCCTGATTCAATATTCGACCAAAGTAGGTATGACTCTTTGTTATCAGGGACTTATTGTCACCACAATTGAAACTAGTGATTAAGTAATTTATTCGAAACGTTTCAATGACGTGGTAGATAAACTGATTCACCGAAACTGTGATGTGTCTTGTGACTTGTAGGCACGTCATTTGTCTTTCGATTGGACTTGTTAGCCATACATTATCCTCAGGTTTATGCATGAGCAATGACGACCGTAGCGTACGCTGCGTGTGTCATATTCATAGTTGACTTTAGTTTGTATATCTGACAAAAAAGCACATATCGCAAAATTTTACAGCGCTTTCCATGTAAATTCGACAATGTTCGCTGACGAAGCCCGTTATATACAATACATGAACACGCGATTGTAACGGCCTTTGTCGTAACGTGTGGAAAACAGTACCTATGATGTTATCGATTTGTTGTCTCCGACATAGAAAGTATGTTACGGAATAGATATCGATTTTGCCTTCATATTTTCATGTACCATGATAATTTTGGTATAATTTGAGTTAATTGTATCAGGTATTAAGTAAATAAAGTACTAGTATATGAAGTAATTGAGCAATAACTTGACCTTCGGTATTAAAGTTATTGTGTGGGAAATTTAAATATTTCTAGTAGTCGTCAAATTATATTAATCATCTCATTAATAAAACAAATAAATCTACAGCAGTTTTTTTAAGCGTAAATAAAAAGTTCTTGGGAGTTTCAGTAACAGAGCACCTATTTAGGTATTTATTTTTTTAGGTAGCAAATTCTGGTAGATTTTAGATTCATAAATTAGACATGAAGTAACGTAATTCAAATTCTTGGATTATTTCTTTGTACATAGGAAATTTGTGAATTGATATATTTTCCAATGACTCGTTGACCCAGTAGCCGAGTTCGTGACGACTTGTCTACAGGGCAATGCTCGATTTTACTTGTGTGCTACTGAATGCGGAAGTATAAATTAATTTTCTTGTTTATGTCCTAAGGGCAAGATACTGACTGTCACATTACGGGATATTTATTATTTAACGTTTTCATCACAATAACTTTCTGCATTTTATTCACGTTATTTTCGTATACGGTTGTAACACATGTGTCTAAAGAAACGGTTTATTTTTTATGTAAAAGTCTCTTTTTCTCTTATAAGTATGTCCACTCTCCAGGTACTAATAAAACTGAAAAAATATATATTCATTAAATACGACATTCCCTCATCCACTTTTGTATGCCGTTGCATCCACATATCAGTGCCCACGTTATGAGTTTATTACGTTTCCTCAAATAATTCTTTAAGGAGAGCTGAAGATCGGGCTTAGTTGCGCGCCTTGGTAGAGGCTATGTCCAGCATGGAATAATGCGGGCTGATGATGATGAAACTTTATTTACGTTTCGCCCATACATTGCAATGTACACTGTCCGTTGACGTTTCTGTGTTCGGCCATATCTTGCAATGTGTTTTGAAATGATGGACGAATACGTGAACAATGATTGTTTTGAGATAACGTAATACACTCATACTAAGGACACTATGTCGATTGCAAACAATCGTTTATATAAGGACATTAATCTACACGTATGAACTAAAACTATAGGTAATCCATACATTAATTTTGTCATGTTCGAGTATGTACCTATATAAATCATAAACAAATGCACGCGGGACCAGTGAACTCGATATTAGTGACTAAAGTCTATTGGGAACGTCTCGACTCCACGTGGGCCCCACTTGTGACAGCACGGATGTCGCCGCCCAGCCCCGCCTTGCTCAATCACTTTGCCATCTTGTACTTTCTGTATGCTGAAATATTAAACTATCTCCTTTATACCAGTTAATGGCAAATTTTTGGCTTTGTCAATAAACAAATGAGTCGTATTTACTAAGTAAATAGCAGTGTGAAATAATTATAAACAGTTTTAATTGTAAATTCCCAAGGGCAGGAATAAGTTCCAAGCTACTTACTATCTCGATCTCTAAAGTACCTGTAGCAATTATTTCTTTCGAGCATGCGAGGTGAAAATGACGCAATGACCTACAATATTTATTTTACATGCCTTTTGTTAATGTATTGTAGTAATTTTAAAATTTATTTTAAAGGCACCGGTGGAAAGTCGACCACCATCTGGTGGTCCGAACGGCTTAGATTCGTCTGGCCCTAACCAACTACCAGTACGGCCACCTCTTACTAGAACGGACTCGCGATCAACATTTTCACTTCAAGGACAACGGCCTGCTGCTCCGCAACTGCAACAAAGACCTCAGTTTCAGCCTGGAGGGCCCGTAACTAGTCCACCGCAGTTAGGACCTCGCTTGGGAACTCCACCAACGAGGGCCCCTATAAACTCCGGTCCACCTGGATCTCAACAACTCCGCGTACAAGCTCCCCAGCAGCGACCTGTAGGTCCTCAAACAGTAGTACCTCAGCAAGGGCCAAGACAACAGTCACCGACCACTGGCCAACCGCCGCAAAGAGCTCCTGCACCGAACAGTCTGCAATTCGGTCCCAGGCAGCCACCTCAGTTTGGCGGGGTAACTACGCCGGACGGGTCCAGACCGCAAACGATACCGCAAATAAACGGAAAACAAGGTACTAACTTATCTGTACAACCGCCGGCTGGGCAGCTTTCGCGACAACCATCGCAAGGTTCTTTAAAAGCCCCCGATACAAGTAAACCAGTCAACCTGGATAACCAAAACGTTTTTAATGATAACCAAAACATCTCAAAGGCCGACTATGACAATGAAATACCGGGCGTGCCAAAAGGCAGAAGTTTCAGCATTGCTGCAGCACCAGGCGCAGCAAGTCCTCTCAAGATGGAAGATGATCGACGAAAATCCGTTAGTGCTCTCAGTGGCAGAATTGAAGATATAGGTTCTCGCAGCCCTGCTCTTGGTTTGATTCAAGAAGCAAAAGATAGTAAAGATAATATTCGTGGTTCTATAGAAAGTGTTAGGTCTGAAGCGTCTTTTGATGGTGGTAAAGATACAGCAGAGCGTCCGGAATCGCGTTTGTCAGGATCAAAAATGACAGAATCATTTATGGGGTCTCTATCAAACTTGACTTCTAAGAAGAAGTTAGATGATGATGATGATGTTATCCTACAAAATAACTTAACAACTTCAAAGAATGAAACGGTGCCAACGCAAAATAAGCCAGATTTATCTGATCGTTCACCATCGCTAACTCGTAGTGATGATTCACCTGAACCTAAAAATGCTTCCCAGAGTTCGGTAATTAACAACCAGTCTCAGAGTGTGACACCAGAACCACAACGCCCAAAAACACCTAAAATTGAAGTCCATCCAGATCCTAAGCCTGAGTCTGTAAAACCAGCAGTAACACCGAATAAACATGTTCCCAAATCTCCTGTCCTTGATGCTAGGCCACCTTCAGCTAAAAAACCGACTGATTTTAATGCCTCTCTGATATCTACAGATACTAAAAAATCTACTCCGCGAAAGGTAGCGTCTGCTCCAAAAACTCGACCGAAAGGTACATAAATAGGATAATTTTAAAATGTTACTTTATTATTTTACGTACCGAAAGTTTTGAAATGATCTGAGCCTTATATATTAAATTATTACATATTTAATTCCTTACATTAATTCTAGATAATAATTTACGTATTTATACTTTTAGATGGGGACAACGATAGCGGAGTTGATGAGTCGACACAGGGGAACGTAAGTATAAAATAAATTGTAATAAATATACATCTGGTATATTTTTGTAATAAAAAAATTATTGTTTAAATTCACAGGATATTAACGGATCACCAGGTTCTCCAAATAAAAAGCTTCCAAGCAAGTTACCGACTAAGGAGAAATCAAGCAGCAGCCTTAAGCCTAGCCTTTCCCGATCATCGAGCAAGAGTGCTACGGCAAAAACTCCTGAAAATCCGCAACCTGCTGAAAAGAAAAGTAAGTTGTAAAAAACATAAGCAACAACAGATGTCAACACTTTTTTATTCGGTTTTCCTATTGACATGGATCTCATTCCGCGGGAGGAACCTAGAGCACTAAATAAGTTAATTATAATACAAAGAACACCTACGAATACTCATTCAACAGTGCACGCAAAATCACTCATTTGAATCGTTATCTTATTGTACATGTGTAAAATAACGTCAATTTCAGAGGTTCCGATGAACAAAGTTCAAGTGGGTAGTGCCCCATCGCCGAACATTAAAGCTGTGAAATCCAAGATCGGTTCACTCGACAATACGACCTATAAACCGGGTGGCGGCAAAGTCAAGATTGAGAACAGGAAGATTGACTTCAATAATGTGACGCCAAAGATTGCTGCGAAAAATGATGCTTATACTCCGAGTGGTGGAAGCAAGAAGGTATAATAAATTTTATAGATTCTACAAAAAAGACTCGTGATGAATTTATATTTTTTTAAGTGTTTGAGTCTATTAATTGGCCCACTATCCAATAATGCCTGGGTCAAATAAAGTATACAAAGAACAAATGATTTAATTTCTCAACAAATATGTATTATATGTTTTCATTTATTTTTTGTAGATCACGACTACAAAACTGGAGTGGAATGCGAAATCAAAGATAGGATCGCTTCAGAATACGACGTACAAGCCCGGCGGTGGGGACAAGAAAATCGAAACTGTGAAATTGGATTTTAAAGAAAAAGCTAAGCCGAAGGTGGCATCCACTATGAACATCAACCACAAGCCTGGCGGAGGAGGCGTGAAGGTAAAACAATAACAATGTTTATGTACTACATGTGTTTAAATTTTTGAAAAAACATCACAGATTTTTTTAAAATCTTTCTTTGATCCAAACTAAGCCACAGTTTTATTGAATAATAACTAAGTAATTCTATTTAAAAATAATTAACGAAGTGAAGTGAATAACTATATTACAACCTAGATATTATTGCAGTTTAATGGTTTATTTTCTATTAACGTATATTCCAAGAAAAAAACGTGTAGGATGCTAGAAATTTATTCATATTTAAATGACAGAGAAAGTTTTTTTTATTGTGTTGACCACGGTTAATTATTTAGTATCTAACCTTTCACACCTCTAAAATTCACAGCTGCGGATTTTTTTGAATGTCTGGGGTCCGCCCATGAAAGAAAACAGTTTGACTGTCGTTATTGTTTTTAGTTTGTTAAATGGGCGTTACCTCGATGGAGAGCGTCGAACAAACCTTTTGCCTTTCATTATTTAAATAGAAAGGTTAGTCTGGTGCATCTTAATCACCCGGAATGAATTACATTAATATTTTTGGATGTTATTATATTTAAAAATCGTATTCGGCATTGGATTCGGCTGTCGTCACGCTCATGAATTACGATATGAATAAGACAAAAATATAAAAAGAATGGGCATGCTTTAAAATTTCAAAATTTAAACTGTTTGACAATTTACACGATACCTTTTAGTTCGTAAAACACGGTAACATGACATGTTGGTAAATACAAAGCGAATAAATTGAATGAACTTGAAAACGATTAAGTTAAATGATATACCTTAGGCACTTACCTGAAAACGATTTTCATGCACGCTACTCTATCAGCAATAATTTATGTATATCTATTACGTTCATGTATTTTTCATGCAAATCGCGACAGATGCACTAGATAGCTAGTCTGTCAATCGATCTTTTCACCATAATTTACGATACACTGAACTTCACTTGCATAGTAGTTTATCAATATGGCCGTATGATCACAATAAACAATATTCAAAGATATATATATTTACGTATGGTTATATATATTTAAATTATAAAAATATATAAGCTACGCATGTAGTTTAAAGAGTTCCGTAATTATAACAAACACGGATAAAAAAATATACCTACATGAAATTAAAATTATCCCAGTAAGCTTTTCGAATTTTTGACATTCATTAATCTTGTCTCTATTGTTAAAAATAGTATTATTTATTCTAAAATATTGGCTTATTACTACTTATTACGTTATTGAATAATAAGAACTGGAGTCACACCGAAAACAAGTAAATTAAAGTTACGGGACTCTTCACTAAACGCTTTTATCATCATTAGGTTTATATTAGTGCACACTCACTTTTCCGAACAGATTGAAAACCAAAAATTGGATTTCAAAGCCCAAAGCAAGGTGGGCTCGCTCGACAACGTGAAACACAAACCGGGCGGCGGTGACATCAAAATATTTGACGATAAAGAATACATCAAGCAGGTCGGAGGGCAGTCTCCGGTCCCAAGTAGTCACAACCAATCGCGGCAAGAGGTAAAGCATGCCAGTTGTGTGGACTCATTCTCATTTCGTTTTCTTTATTTTCATTTTTGTTACGTTCCTGTTTAGTTGCTTTTGGTGATGGATTCTATCGTCATCTACCGTTTCTAATTTATCATTTAACTCTCATCCCTTTTTTTGTTTCAGCCCGAGTACTTATACACATATTACTGACTTTTTATTTTATTGGGTTTAAGGTATTTAGTGGCAAAGTTGTGTTCGGTTTTCGTTGACTAACTCTTGTTTTTTTGTGTTTATCTTGGTTTATTATGTGACTGCTTTTATTAATGAGTTTGTTTACAGCATCATTTTATAATATTTTCTTGTAATATGTATTTTAACAACTGAATGTAGTTTTCAATTAATCTTTGTTTTAGAGTCCAATACCGCCGCCGCTGCAGCCTCCGAAATCTGACGAGAATTTGAATCAGCAGCCGTGCTGAAGCTACTCACAGCAATTCTTTATAATCGACACTAATTTTTATAATAATCAAGAGTCCAAACGTTTTCTATATTTTTATTTTGTCATTGTTAACAGCTATTGTATACAGTTAACGTTATTTTAGATGTACCTATTGTGTTGAGCGATATTTATCGTACTTTTTCATTAGATTCTAGGAATCCTAGCAGGTTTCATATTTAATGTCAATAAAGTAGCATATCCTTTGAGACAATATGTTTAGTGTCTATTTCGTTACATTGTTATTATTATATTGGTTGAACCTGTCGTTTACTGATTAAAATGTGTAATTATTTAACCTTCTATTCCTACTGCGTGCTACCGATAGAAGATCATAGTTTGTGCCAATAGATAAATGATAATAGAACAACTTAGTTGCCCATTTAGATTTCAAAGTTGCAAGTGTCATTAATCTGTCTGTAGAAGGTATATTGGTACCAGAAATGTATGTAAGTTTAGTAGTAGAATTATGTAAGGTGGTTTTTCATTACGTTCGCTGTGTAATCAACAGTCCATATTCTCCGCCGGACTCCCATCGGGCGATACTACGGTGCATACCGCATGCGTCACCTATGCTGTGTTATGCAACGACGATAATGTGAACCGCCTTGTCTAATTGACATCCGTCGATCTATTTAATGTGCATTTAAAATCATGATGTCATCGATAAAATTGACGGAGGTTTCTAATTGAACTGTTACCTAAGCAGTTGTTCACGTTACATCTTAAAGGGAAAAACACTGTAATGGCAAATGCATTTCAATTAACGAAATTTAAAATCAATCTTAATTAAGTATCGACATGCTTGGGTACTCATCGTATTACGAATTCTAGTTATTCGAGATCATTTAAAAGAGGCGGTTTTAATTAACTACGAGTAGACCTTGTTTTGTTTCTAGAAGCCATATGATTCTTCTGACGGTTGTCTTTAGACTTTTACCGCTAGATATGCACTTTTCACTTTTCTATAGTGTATAAAACACTTAGAGCACTGTTTTGTTGATGCAGTTAAAGATTTTGTATTTTAAATCGATCAATGTTTCTATGTATTGTGTTCATTTACATTTTCTGTGACGTATTATTTATGATATTTGTTAATTAGATTTCAAGGTCGTATAGTGTAATCACATTTCGTATTCATGTGTTTTCATGTTAAAATGAGGTTTAAAATTTACTTGGAATGTTGTTAAGCCGGACGCTCATAAGGAACTCTACATTCACAGAGAAAGGATCATATTTAATTTTGTTGTTTGTTTTTTAAAATGTGACATGTTATTCTGTATGCGACAATTTACTTTTTAAACATTCTTGTGATGTTATTTTAAATTAGGAATGTAGAGTGGAACGCGCGTATAGAGAACATCGGGATTGTTGTTGGATTTTAGCAGGGTTCTTGACACAGCAATCAATACACTATTTGGCAAGACACGCAACTATGTTATAAGTATGAAGCTTATTTAATTATGTAGCACTTATAATGAGTAATAACAAATTAAGAGCATAATATATTGTTCGCTTACGAAAATATGTAACATTCTGTGATGCTGTGGCGAGAACAATGTAGGCTCGATATTGACTGACCAGGTTTATTATATTATTAGAATTAATAAATGTTTTATATTATACCGTTATAAGAACTAATTAGAAGTAGATAGCCGTATTAATATATTGTCGATGCTTTAAGTCACAATTACTTTGCATTGTCATTAAAATAAGGTAGTGTGTTGCATTTTAATTAGTTTAAGATACTACTACTGGAACAAAATTCACCGTATTACACGTATGATGTTTATAACAGTTTGTTATATTTTACTTCGATGCCTTTAGGTATTAGCTATGCCATAGAAGTATGCTAAATATGTTTTATTTTCTATTGAAAAATAATCAAAATATAGTAGCGAGATAGGTAACTTTTTAACTGGCGTATACTGCAATCGCAAAGAATATACCAACCATAATGGTAAATGTGAAATTTAATATAAATTAACCTTATATATTTGTTTTATTTCCAAGTGTAGTTCATTCTCATTAGTTTGTGTTACATACAGAGCAAAACACCTTGCACGCACCTTAGATGGGTACTTTGGAGCATATTTGTAAGTATTCACAATGTTTTCTCTTGGATAAATATATTATAATACAATGCTTTATTCACTCATAGTCTCACGGTAGAATAATTACTGCCGTAAATGTCACGAACACTCAAAAACGAGATTTCCGCATATACCGAAAACGAGGACCTGTAATGAACCATTTAGATTTCTTTGAGGAAATCGAATCTAGAATCGGCCGCGTATCAGATCAGGATTATGTCGTAAAGACGCAACAGAAACTTGCACTCCATGTTTGCACAAATATCGTTATTATTCACCATCAATAATAATAGGTTCATCGCATAAACTAATATATGTACGTACAGCAGAGAAGAGACTCGATCAATTTTGTACTTTTGCAAAACATTTAAAAATTTTGTTCCCACCATGTACATATACTTTATTAAACTTGTTAATTTAACTTATTAATGTTAGTGTTTCGCTTGTATTAATACGGTATTTTTCTAAACAGGAAAGCATTTACATGTCGATGCAAGAGTGGGAAGAAGAGGTGGAGGAGCGCCCGCTGTCGCGGAGTCGTTCAGCGCGGTTCCCCCGTACACCACGCACCCCTCGTGCTCTGTCTCCCCGCAAGCATCACGATGAAGAACAGAGGATCCAGCGCAACAATGAGAAGAATCGCCGAGCGTCCGCCGCCCGCCCCGCCAGCGCTCGCGACCCGCCCCGCATGTGCTCCAGACGAACGTCCCTTACGCAACGACCTGCGTTCACCATATATTAAAATCTCACACTTCTCAGAATTACAAATATAATCCGCAAAATATGACTTCTCTGAGTATTCCAAGTACTTGAAGCCAGCCCCGGATCTAAGGGGGAGGGGGGGCAAGCCGGAAGCAAGCAAGTTCAGAGGGCGGCAAATTGGGACGCCTAGTCAGTAGGAAGTGAAGCTCTTGACGTATATACATTTTCATGACCCAACAATTATTTATTGGATTTCATGGCTGAAATGATGGTAAAAAGAAATTTAAGTGGGCAGGGCATTTTCAAGTTTTTAGCCCGCCTAAAAATAAGTGAAGATCCGGACCTGCTTGACGCTGGTAGAGCCCCTTACGGCCTAATTCCGAACACATACCGTCATACTAATTTCTATCCAACAGTGATAAACGGTGTATTTTTTCTAAAGGGAGTAAGGGAGGCTTATGCGAGGTATTCTAACTTAATCCTCAGCATCGCATCTTTGGCCAACCTCAGGTATGATTTTAGAGGTCTTACTCTAATCCTGTATCTTGGCCTGTATGCTCGGCAAGTCAAGATGTTCATACGATACTTATCCTCGTTAAATATATTCTTAAAATAGGATATATGTATATATCACTTAACAAGTCATGGTAATCTTAGAGGGGTCATCAAGTTAGTCAATAGCGATTTCTATTTCTAATAGGTCTCGTAGCTCATTTCACGTTTGTAGGTCATGTAGTACTTAAATCCTCTTAACACTAGTGCTTTAAACTCTACCACGAATTTAGGAATTACCTCACTATTTTACGTAGGTGTAGCAAAAAGTGTTTTCTTATAATGGTCGTAATGCTTGATGCATTTAATTAAAATTCCGTCCAGCAATATACGCATACAAAACAAAAACGTTGGCAAAACCTTTATTCTCATTATATATGTAAAATATAACTCTCAAAATTGTTAACTTTATATGTACGTCCAATATTTATTCAAAACTGTTGCCTATACATTTATCATATTATTTATAGGTAAATAAGTATCTACAATTGTGTATTATGTATTGTCGTATTTCCTTAAGTGAAAGTTAGGTATCTCAAATTTCAGTGCAGGTACATATAACTAAAAAAATATGAATATAAATTAATAATACATTTAAAATAGTACCGCAGGAGTACTGTAATAACCTTGCCAACTTGTATAGAATACTACGTCTTTTGTTAATCTTCCGAAACACGCAGATTATACATTATTACAAGCAACGTCACTTCAAATTTATTCAATAAATGTTAAATGTAATGTTCTCTTTATTGAAAATGTTAAATTTTATTTATGTTAAATGTTGGCTTAAATATTATGCAATAAATGTTAACTAACTGTTTTTAATTTAAAACCGTCTGTTCAAGATGTTCACAAATTTATAGAGCCGCTCACATTTTAAAATTCTACTCTATTAAACTTTATAAAAATTCACTTGTAGTATTTGACATTCTAATTGTAGGGAAATTGTATCCCGTAGTCGAATTATTTGTGTAGTTTGTGTGTATTTACGTAGCTTTTCTTCAATATCGAAATATATCACTTGTTGAATACTGTGTTTTATTTCTCTCTACATTGAGTTTTGCGTTTTTCGTTAATTTATACATTGTACATTTAATTTTTTACAGTAATTTTGCTAAAACTACTGTTACTGTAAAAGTGTAAAATTAAAATATAGCTGGGATAGATCTCTTGTAATTTAAATTGCATACCTATACTTCTTTATGCAAAAGGGATCATATAGTAGCGGTCATTCCCTGCAGAATGGGAATAAAATAATAGAACTAAACGTTGCCTGTTTAATTAATCTAATTCAATATAAATTATTCCTTGAATTAAAAATTGAAAATATAGGTATATCAATGCTCAAAAGTGTAATGCGATGTTCAATTATTTTTCATGCAGTGAAATCAATATAAGACAAATATATATTACATTTACAGTAACGGAAGTTTTTACGTGGTATTTACAAGCTTTTAGTTACTTACTATTTGTGTGAGAGCCTCATTAAAGTAATTAGACATTTGCTAAGTAAAGGCAGGTATTTGAGGGGGGAAATAAAATACTTAAGTAAATATAATTGTCCTGAATGTGGTTTAAATGTAATGATTATTTACCTATATACGATTTTGTAAGATTGTGAAAAGGTTACAAAAAAGGCGATGTAGTTTTGAATGGGTATAATAATCAAATTATCTATTGGAACGGTGACAAAGGAATTAAATAAGATTTATGCTATCGCAATTATCTTATTCGTTCATTAAAGTTTGGTAGATACGTATAATCGGCACGCTTATGAAGTTTAGTTATATTACGTTATCATAACTTCTGATTAAATGACCTGATTAGTTATGATAATATGTAAGAAAAAGACCGAATTATTATCGGTGTACATATGGACCGAAAGTACTTTGTTGTTGATGGAATATAGATGAATGGATTATAGATGAATTGATACTTTTTACACGTGTCCTCAACACATAAACATTTTAGTTTATTTGTTGTTTTATTTAAATCTGTTATTTATTCTGTTTTTCTACGAAGTTTACATAATATGTAATTATTATTAATATATGTTCATAGGTGTTTTATCTTGTTTATTGTATTTACACTCATATTAATTGTCTCACAATCTTTTAAGATTATATCAACAGGTGTTTGGTAAACATTGAAACAACATTTTGTTTTATATTATATTGTTTAATTGGTGTACATGGTTATGCGATACAATAATATTTATCAATTGTTAATTCATTAAATTATGGCACTTAACATAAATATTTAAATTAAATAATATATAATTATGTTGTATGACAGATGTCTTATCGAAACACAAAATGATTTTTCGAGATGAACTTAAATAATTATTCGGAATTTATATCTCAGTCGTTCGTTGACGTTCGTGTAAAACGAAGTCTCTTTTTTATTTTATTTTTTTGTTAAGAAAATAAAATCTTTAACTCAAAGTCCAACTTATTGATCCCAATCGTAAAATTATAAATATCTTTACACACATAATAAAATAACTTAACGTTTGTACCAGAAGAGGACATCTCACCACTAAACAGCCTTGCATCGTCCCAGTGAACGAGCGCGCAGGAATTATAATGTCGTTTTATAATAAAAATAACTGGTCAACATCGTTCGACAATACAAATACTTGATAAAAACTTACGACTAAAAAACTTTCTAAGGTTCGGTTACATGCGCTACTCTCAAGCGATTTCAAGCAATCGAAGCGAACCGCCTCTTTGTTTCACTTCATCGATGCAACACGTGAATATTTAAGGCATGTCGATTTGACTATACATCTAAACTGATATAATACGTTTCCGATAGTAATATTATTATTAATTAAATTATTTGTGGAAGCATCCGGTAATGCAATGTTAAGTAGACGACACGATGATTCGACTGATGCAACAAGCGAACTCTCACAACACGTACCTAACACAATATATTTCTTAATTACATACAAAAGGCCACATCACATCATTCAGTCACAAAGCGCGAATAAAATAACACTTCAATGAATACCTATTTTACAAACAAAATTCATGATTTACACAATACTTACGCATGATTGCTGAACTACGATCAACATTCTTATGCTAGTTATTGTATAATTATATCTACAGTACAGTCCTAATTGTCAACATACGTCCATCTTCACTGAGATTTACCGTACCGAAGAGCCTCTAAGTCTTTGTTCTTTGAACGTAGTTGGCAAGTTCCAAACATCACACTGGCCGGAGAAAGACGCCTTTAATCTATTAACATTTGTTCTACGAGTACTACTTCACCAATTTTGTGACTCGATAGCACGACGGACTACGAGAGGAACTGTTTCGTGCATTCAAAAGGTTTGTTACAATTTTGACCTTTAATTTCCCTATTAATAATTAATATTTATAGAACACTATTTACATTTCACTACACATCGATAATAATTTGAATACTGAACGTCGATCCGCGTACATAATAATGAAATTACATTGAGTATTTAATGTTAAATATCATAATATCCAATAAAATCTTCCACCGTCTTCCACCTTGAGCAATACACATACCAAAAATATCATTTTTCCGTTTTCAGGTTTAAAGCAGTGATATGACGCTTACATCACATTGTGGTAAATTAGATAACTACGACCTGTATATTTGAAGCAATTTTAAAACTTATGAACGTTAAATGTTATTAGAGTAGGCGCTAGAACAGTGATGTGTGCTTGGTAGCAGAATTATGTACCTTCCTACGAAGAAAGGTTGCTTTGCTATATGGGAACGTCTATTATCCATTTGCAAACGCTCTTAGCATTGTGCTGGCGTGGGAAGTGACAGCAGGAGAGGCGCATGCGGTTAGTTGTGTACGAAGTTATACCAACACAACAAACGTTTGAACCAATGTTGGCGATGTCCCCTGTAAGACGCTTAGGAGAGGATATTTGGCGTAGGCCATGCGGTTAATTACATTAGAAGTTAGACGTCCTACACCTTGAAAAACCGAAAGTAAGATTTAGCCACGAACCGGTTATGGAAAGGTTTCATGCAGGAGAGGCTACATGCAGTTAGTAACCACATAGAGTTAACAGTCTGTGGCCTACATAATATCGTAACGTGAACCAGTCTTTGCACAATAAACGACTATCGGTAACAAGTTAATTTACATTGTACTATAATTTTAACACACATCCCTTTAAACGTTTCAATAATTTTGGTAATATTATATACAGGCTTAGATATCTTTAAACACCGATAAGTACTAGTAACGTTATAATATAATATCGTTATACTTTAGACATCAAATTCCATCCAAATTATCTAAAAATTAATATCGGGCGTCTTTCTCCCGGCGACGAACATTTGATTTCAGCGCATGAGTTAGCCTTAAAAGAATGAGATTTTCTCCTTAGACTAAAAAGTAAATAATTATGTTAGATATCACATCCCATTGCTGAATATATTTACTGTTTACGCCACAATATAAGATTCTAAATGCGATAGTATTACTCCATGCTCAGTAAATATTTCCACAATTTGTGTTCCTTACAATAATTTATATACAGTCCAAGACAATTTTCGTGCCTTACAACATAAGACTAGATTTTACTACAGAATTAGAAATACATGATTTTATTTAAGTGATGTCAATTTGGGTCGTTGACTGGGGATTACTGGAACGTGAGTATACTATAACAGGATACACTCAAATCGTAAGAGATAATAAATAAGCTTTGCGTTTTTGATTAATAAAATGAAATCAAGATAAAGTTAGAGATTTGATAAGTGATTGTATTAATTTTTTAGAATTTACATAACAATATTGTTAGATTACTTCATTTAAGAACAGTCGCAGAAATCCCCGATCAAGGATCAATAAACAATACATTAGGGAAGTGTAAAACATTGCTCAGTTGGGTAACATAATGAAATTAACTCTTACTTAAAACGTTGAATAAGATGATCAGATGCACTATATATACAGAGTTCATTAACAGCACTTATCCCATCCACACGTTTTGCTCTTGACGCCTCAATCCATCTAAAGTTCCAGACTCAAATGTTCCTTTATAAATTAACGCACTGATCGCTTTTATCACTTAACAATTGTCTTTACCTTCTAGTGCTGACTGGCTTAAACACTAAGTACCTTTAGGCTAGAACTACATTCAATCGATTTATACATTTGAAATCTGATACACGAATGTATACTAGTTACATGCCGCCTTTGAAATAGATTTAATTCCCATATAAGTTTTGCACACAAAATATAATGTATAATAGGAAGAAACTAATAAAAAGCAAGTTAAGTAAAACTATTTTAAAATAAATAAATATATGTCAATAAGGTGTAAAACCAACAGTCAATTCAAATAAATTTAGTAAATAAAAAGTAAGACATATCCGCGTATAGTACGCGATAAACATACTTAGAATCTTGTTTTTTCCAATTGTAATATTTCTTCCGTATACTATTAAATCTTTCCTTTATGTAATTAAGATCAATAGAAATTAATTCTCTTTCAAAATTGACCATTGTGTACGATTGCACGTATGAGATTTCAAATATACAAACAAACGCACATACGTAGTTACGTACGCCTGGTAGTTCGTAGTTTCATACGTGCCGTAGTATATGGTTATATTCTTGGTAGTACATAGTTACATACATACAGTAGTATGCCACTACGAACTATTATTTGTACTTAACTATGTATCTACATATGCATTGTACATTTAACTACGTAATTACATACGCATTTTACGTAGTTATGTGCGCAAAGCAGTATGTAGTTACGTACGCACGGTAGTACAACAATGTACTACGTCACGTCACGTCTACTCACGCACGTAAGAACGTAGGTACGTCTACGTTAGCGTAATGTAGTTCTACCCTCTTCGCCGTAGCGCAAGGGCCGCCAGTGCGGCCGCCAGTCGCGCTAGGGCTGCCAGTATCAGAAGTCCTCCAACAGCACGGCGTCGCGGGGCACTAGGCCCTTCTGTTCGCCGCGGCAGCACAGCAGGTACTGGTCGTCCACCTCCAGGATGAGACGCAAGCGCTCGCCCTCGTTGAACGCTAAGTGCCCCGAGTCGGAAGGTAGGCGGTGCCACAACGTTCTTACGTACCTGAAATACACAAGAAAAAGGAATAGTGAAAATGCTTAAAGAAGCTATGGGGCTATAAATGAATAAAAGATGATAAACAGATGAAAACCCGGTTTTGCCGAGGTGAAATGTGACACACAGTCTTCAAACTACATGAAACGTCAATACTAAATGAAATGAATATAGAAAAAACATGAAGTTTGAATTTGTTTGTTCTGACTGTTCAATCAATAAAGGCTAATACACTCAATAACACTGTGTCAGTCATGCATTCTTGATGAACGACCACTGGCAACCATGGACCTGCTGGACATCTTGTCATCGGTGTGTGTTTATCCCGTCAGTCGACCTAGGGCATTAAGTAAAGTGAATTCTGAGATGTGTAAAGACTATCAAGGACGCAAATTTCAGAGGGCGCATTTATCAATCATTATAATGTCGCATTTTGCCGATCACATAAAAACATATATGTAATTTATACTAAAGTGAGTCGAAAAAAAACTAAGGTAACTAATGCGTTGCTTCTTCCGAGTACAAGGATTGT
>DWNE01000487.1:0-28664 GCA_018249875.1 Cecropterus toxeus | reverse complement strand
TATTTCAAAAACTATAATATGCACAAATTTTTTATTCGGCGCACATTTACAGCAGATTGAGCACAAATTATTGGTCCCACTCATATCACTCTAGCTGCTACTTTCTTGTTGGGGTAACGTACACCTAAATAGACCTCAACCAAAAGGACCCACATTCGTAACAATAACTTAATCTTTAATAATGATTGTTTGTACCTAATCGATATTTGCAACAGTTTCTGCCTGTTATTCGCGTCCGTTACCCCACCAAGAAAGTAGCCGCCTTTATACGAGTGGGACCTATCCTATAATTAGTGCTCAATCTGCTGTAAATGAAAAAAAAAATGTGCATATCATAGTTTATATAACCAAATAAAAAAAATGTGCACATCATAGTTTTGGCAATTACGGGTTAGAAGTGTTGAAGAAAAATTGTGATATAAAACAAATTTAAAGTTACAAGTAAAGTTAAACGTTACCCAAATGAAAATAGTCACTTTTAATTTTTTTCCTTATTATTATAGTTTATTTATTGCGATATGCCACGTAATGTAGATTAAAGGGTTAAAAGAAACAACAGTTGCTTACTAATTTATATTTTTAACACTACAACCGCTTCGGAAGGTGTTATCGTTATGGAGAAGAAGCGGCGGAAGAAACTCCATAACAACACATCTTTTTTTAAATATTTCTTCAACACACATTTTATATTACAAATCATATAAATTCTTAAATCTATACAGATAATGAAACAAATCTTAGGAATAAATAGAACCTTACATTATCACACTTACAAATAACTTACAAACATACACACATTCAGTCAGTATCTAATTGAAGGACACTTTCAGACTCAAGACTAAGAGCATAATCAAACAATTGGTTCTTAAAAATGAGACAATTGAATTAAAACTCTCTTGAAGACCCTATAGTGGAGCCAAATATAATTGATAATGATTTTTATTTAGAGCTACTGACAAGTTATATTTATTTGTTAAAGTAAATCAATTTTAAATGAACATGCGTATAGATGATTTTGACATACTTTGAACTTAATTTTAAAAACGAATATACAACACACGAGAATAATATTGAAATTCAATTCAATGATAGATTTCGATCTTAGATTTAGTTTAAATATTAGTCAAATAGGAATTAATTAATTGATACATAACATTACAATCGTATTTTGGGGGTTTATGTACACCGTTGCCTCCTACGGGTCCATTCGCTTCAATAGGACACTGACAGCAGTGCATACACTTCGCGAAGCGCCTTACATTCATACTTCTTCACACAATTTTCCTCACACTTACAATTATTACTTGAGTATCAAGACAATTTAAAATTCCGTACATATTTAAACGTTTTTTCCAAAAAGTGCCACTGTAACTGTTTTTGATTGAAAGTTATGCTTTTATAATATTAGACGAGCTGGCAAAAAATGAAAATATTAGATATTAATATATATCAATAGATATTAGAGGAGTGGCACTTTCAAAAAAAATTAACAAAATATATTTAAGTAATGAACTCCACGTCCAAAGCTCTTCGATTAGGACAGAATATTAGAAACTATGAATCTCCAACTGCTTCAGGATGACTGACTGGTACATCTACATGAAAGAGAAAATTGTATAAATTATCCATTTTGTATTCTTGAAATGCATATTACGTATAGTTTAGTAAACTCATAGCGTATACTATGTCCACACGAAAAATCGGTAGGAACAATTGATTTATTTAAATCACTGTTAACCTCTGGCAAGACTGATCATCTCTTTGGATTATACATATCCATGAGCAGTAGTAACCACTTGTCATTCAGGTGGACTGCTGGCTTGTCTACTAATTCAATGTGATAAAAAATTGAAAGTTATTTATTTAATTTATTCACAAAATTCACAGCTTGTAACAATAAATTTAGGCTTAAAACTTAATATTTATAAGAAAACAAGGCGCTCGAAATTTGTTTAAATGAGGAAGTGTGTGTGTCTGTGTGTTTGTGTGTGTGTAGGTGTCTGTGTGGACGTGAAACAAAGTTTAATTATACAACAATATTTTAATTAAAATAAATATAAACATGATGTGATATGTTCAGACATCCATTAAAATATTGCAGCAAAGATGAAATATTACTTATAAACTTTTAACAATAATGTGTACTTAAAACTTTACTTACTTTAATTTTTTAGTGATCATTGCATTCAAGGAAGTATCATTTAGATTTTGTACTTCTTAACAGTCAATGGAACTGGACAATCCTGGAACAAACAGTGCAGATATGAGACATTGCCAACACTACAGTAAGCTATTTTTTAGGTACTGTGTATCTCATAGCGTATACTAAGTCTTCAATGAACTTCAGTAGGAACAATTGGTAATTTGAATCATTGAGGGTTGGTGATATAACTAAAGATTACTTGAATACACCGTTAAAATATTATAATGAACAAGTCTTAAGACGTGGTTTCCTTAAGACTAAATTTTTTTAAGTCTAAAAATTATTATACATAGATTACATAGATAAGAATGAATAAAAGTAGTTAATAATATTAGAGATAAAAGGGTAGAACAAAACTTCATAAATATTATTTTGAAATGGAGTCCTGGACTTCTACAGTGAACAGAACGATTTCACGTCATTGTGTCTATAAATAAGACATCAAATAAAATACACATACAAAAGTGAAACTTTTTATAGAACTGTTAGTTTTACCTTGCCTCATCTGGTCTCAAAGACTTCATGGAGAGATTTGTCGATGTGATCCTTGCACGTCCAGACGCCGTCAGACAGCCAATTCAATCTTCAACCCTGCTCCATCCTTCCATGCAGATGCATCCCTGATATACATAAAAAAATATTAGTTTGAAAACATTAAACATCTGCTCTGTAAAGAGCAGTTGTGTTGACGTTTTGAAAGTTGCTCTGAGAAGAGCATTTTTGTTTAGTTGTCGATGCTGGATGATCTTCGAGGTTTCCATAGATGATGAGCGTGGTATTTTTGATGTCTTCAATGCAGATTATTTCAGCTTACTAATCTTCAATGGTAGTTGTGTTACGAGTGGGTACGAGTCTTCAATTGTGGACGAATCTTCTAGGCATTTTCAACAGCAGAATTTCTCTTCTGGCTTGTGATAAGTCTTCTCTCAACATCAGAAACGTTTTTGTTAGAAACATGATGGTTAGAAACATGATGGAAATGTTTTAGAAACAGGAAGGTAAATTGCTCTAACAGATTTACTGAAAAGAGCAGTTTTGACGTTCAGTTTGCTCTGAGAAGAGCAGTTTTTATGATGTTTAATTTGCTCTGAGAAGAGCATTTTCATGACGTTTAGTTTGCTCTGAAAAGAGCAGTTTTTGACGTTCAATTTGCTCTGAGAAGAGCAGTTTTATTGACGTATTTGGTTGCTCTGAAAAGAGCAGTTGTATTGACGTTTTGTAAGTTTGCTCTGAAAAGAGCATTTTTGCGACGTTTGTGTTTGCTCTGATAAGAGCAGTTGCGTTGACGTATTTGGTTGCTCTGAAAAGAGCAGTTGTAGTGACGTTCTGTTAAAGTTTGCTCTGAAAAGAGCAGTTTTGCTGACGTTTTGTTGAAGTTTGCTCTGAAAAGAGCAGTTTAATTGACGTATTCTTGAAGTTTGCTCTGAAAAGAGCAATTTCATTGAAGTACTGCGGGTGCTCTGAAAAGAGCAGTTGATTGGCCAAGTTTGTTGCAGCTCCACTAAATAATAACGTTGCGCCCCGTTGTCTGTAAAATCTTGCGACATCTTTGGGTTTTATACAACATGAAAACATTCTAAGCAGTTCCTTCAGTCTTCAGCGGGTGAGTATTTTTTGCTTGAAAGGAAGCTTGCATGATGGTGAATTCTTCCCACATTGTTAGAATGTTAGAAACATGACGTGTTTTGTTTAGAAACAAGAGAAACGCGCGAAAGCAGAAATCACATTACGTGTTAGTACTTAACAATGGTTATATGGGGACATAACATTATGCTGTGACATTTTATCAAAGTCCTTTAGTTATTTTTGAATTTGTACTGTACCCGCGATGTTCGGAACCCAAGCGCATAGCATATATATAAAATTATGCTTACAAAAGCAGATATATTTGTGAATAGAATACATCTTTTTTAAACAAAGCGCAAGTAATTTCATTAATTTGTGAATTTATTTACTACATTACAGAACTATTAATCAACTGTAGGAGCATTGACTGTCAACAAAAATAAAATAGATTAAGGAAAATCATTTTTATTTACAGCTCTATTGGATTTTGAAGTTTATGGGTTGGAACAGATCTGGATGTTCTTAGACTGGTGCTATTAAACACACACACGTTTCAATTTAAGTGTTACTTTTAAATAGTCTATTCTATTTTATATGTAATTTTTGCTAAGACAACCATTGTAGTATTTTTAGTATTGTATCTATATTAGTTGTAGCACAGACTCAAACACAATGCTAGTGACAAGGCAGGAATAGATAGCGATATGGCTTACACCTACTGGAATTATGAGCTTCATGTTTAATCAACTTGCAACACACTATCTGTCTATGAACTGAATGCTACGCACGAGTCACTAGATCTAACAGTCAAGAATGAGGGCCAAATGCAGCTCGGTACATTCCATACTGTCATTCACATAAATAACTTCATGCCTAAATTAATGAAATTCACTTGCAAGTCGACAGTATATAGAACTTAAGACTGATCTCAACTGATTGACACACCACACCTTTAGAAATGCAATGAAGTGCAAAAAATTATAGACTGACCTAAATACAAAACCCCCTTTAACATGGACAACATATGAAGTAGTTTCTTGAAAAAATTGAGGACAACATGCCAGTCTCCAATGCATTTATCTTGGGACATGGTATTTACCAGATATCATACTTCTCAAGGTGTGATATGATTTTAACACAAATGGCAACAGTTGCAAAGCATAGAGGAAAGAAAAGGCTTAGTCATTCCCATTTTTATTTCACATAAACCACTGTTCTATGTTTTCACCTTTTGCACTGGAGCAGACAAAGTAGCTATTCGAGCGACGCTGCTACGATCCTATGATCTTTTACGACTTTATCTTTTTAATTATAATGTAAGTGAAAATATATTTTCGATGTACTGTCATGGTCTAAAATGATTGTTCGCGCAAGTGAAAAAGTCCTCGAGTGCAAAGGGTGTGTATCCCGGCGCCGTGCATGTAACAAAATTCAAAAGTTTCAAATAATCGAGCATCTTTCTAAATAAGGCTCATATCAACGTGATCTACGATCCTGAATTGAACTAAGATACTATTTTCAGCGAAAGCGGCATTCATGTCACTAAGCATATACATATTAAACAACATGCAAATTAAGATATAGCGTTTTTGTAGCAAAAGCAGCGTTACGTGGCTGCGCGGACAAAAATCGCTGTTAAGGATCAAGATTAAAATACATGGAAAAATTCTTATTTCTCATAAAATATGTTTACTTTTAATGATCATAACGAATGTGTCTTATTGGCCATCCCTAAATAATGTCGCAAGTTAAGGGTAGAAGGGTTAACTTAGCGTGTTAAAGAAAGTCTTAGACTTCATGAAAGTCATAATAAACGCGAATTTTTAACAGTAATTGAAGAAACTATGTTCCTCCGGAGATTCAAAGGTTCCAACCAGTTGGTAAGCCTTGGGTCGTTGACGATTCAGATCGCGCGTTTTTGCACGGAGTCAAATGGATTAAGCTGATATTGTGGCGCTCCAACCCACAGATGTGAGCAGTACTCCATGTGAGGCTTCACTTGCGCTTTATAAAGCATAGCGAGCTGCCCCCCAGTGAAGGCTGCCTACTGCCTGGCTCTGCTGAGAACGCCCAGTTTTTTTGACGCCAACTTGGCTTTCCTTCCCTAATGACTCTGGTACTGCACATCACACGAAATGTCAACGCCCAGGATCCCCACGCTTTTATCAATAGTGAGCGGACTCTCCTGGAACTTTGGCGCCATAACAAATGGGGTTTTTTTAGCGGTAAACGCGCAGACTCGTGCCTTCTTAGGGTTAAACTCAACAAGGTTAAGTCGACCCCATGTCGAGTCCTCGATTTCAGACTAAAGTCGGATTCTGCTTTCTTTCACAAGTGACCGAGAGATGTTCACACGGCCAGTGTACACAGCATCACCCGTGCTGTCATCTGCATAGCAATGTATGCTACCAATTTGTTGCAACATGTCATTGATATGCAGAATGAACAGTGTGGGAGACAGGACCGTACCTTGGGGCACACCAGCGTTAATGGGCTGTGTCTGAGCAGGACCCGTCGACTACGACTCATTCTCCGCTCAGACAAATAAAAAATGGCTTGCGCCCAGCGGTGTATGAGGTACACCAGAAGATCATAAGCTAAACGGCCCTCGCGAAAACCATACTGGTGTTCGCTGAAAAGCTGGTTGTCCTCGAGGTATCTCAGGAGCTGTATATTTATTACACTTTGTTACCTTCGAGAGTAAGTAGGTTATTGCTTTTGACAAATAAAAAATATATTAATATATTTTTTTTATTTTTGTAAACACTGCTTCAATTTAAGTTATTTTATGTGTAAAACTGCAAATTATTACAATATCAAAATATATAAATAAAAAAAACATCACAATATTGTTTTGTTTAAGGGTGCCCTGACATGAGAATGTATTATGCCATTATACAAATTATTTCCACAGAATATACAATGTTTTCCGATTAGTTAAGTTTAAAAGTTGGTTTTAAATAAGTGTAAACAATTTTTGAGCGCGCAACTACGTTCCAAAAAAGCATATAATAGTATAATATTAAAACAGGATCACAGATAACATTGATATGTGTCATCAACAAAGCTCAATTTCCGAAAAATTTTGAAAATTGCAAAGCATTATTTGTGCAATGGAGATGAGCAGACGTGCAGCCATTTGATATAAGTAATCTGATTATACATTATTTCTGAAGAGTTACTATCATTAGTTTTTGTGATTTGAAGCTCGATGAAACAAAAATATTTTACGAAAGCAGTTGTTGGTCAATTTGCAAAATATTAATTATTTTAATAATAAGCGTACTATCTTGCAATATCAGTATCATAGGCCCACATCTAAAAAAGAAAATACTAGTAAGTGTTCTTTTCATTACTGTAAATTGAAGGCATATCAACGCCCCTAGCACGAGCTCATCACATTTCCTCAAAACAACCATTCAATGTTTTTATCCATCATTACGTACATTAAGTACATTGTAAGATATGGAGTTATACATTGCACATGAAACACAACTGTGTAATATGTATTGCAATGTATGCAATGTTTTGAGCAAACAATAAACAAGTACTAGGAGTCATCCATAAATTACGTCACATGAGAGGGTAGAGTGATGTGTGACAAAAGGGTTGGGAGGGATCCGACACTTCGTGACGTCAATTTCAAATATATATAAATACTATAAAATCTACACATTTGTAATTTGAGAACTGCCGTTTTAATCAACGACTATGTGAAAATTGCAAAATATATCACACTTGGACAGAGGAGAGAAGTGGTCAAAAAGTTGTGAAATTTCTGTAACGTAATTTATGGATGACCCCTTAGGGACACACTTCCTTTACCACTTTTATTCTAAACATTTGTATTATATGTCCTAAAATAATTATTTTAAAAATTTAATTTGTTCTAGTATATTTCATTTACTGTTTCATGACACTAAGTATCTCTTATGTCATTGCATATTGACATTCAGATAAATCTAAACACCAGCATTGTACAAGGTAGTAAATGGAATTGAACAAAATTTCAGAATAAGCTTAAAGAAATTGTTTTGCATCTAGTAATGCTTCCATTTATTTTAATAATGAGACTTACATTTTTATAATAATAAATTTACAAAGAGAAGGTGCATCCTAACAAGTCAAAATAGAGTTAGATGAACTAAACCTAATAGAAAATTGTTTGCAGTTCTTATATAGTTAAAAATTGAAAGTTGAAAATTATAGGTAGCATAACTCTTTTTCACTTTCTTTATTTTTGATAATAAAAAAAGATCAGTTTCATCTTTCATTTCAGAAAAAAATGACCACGACCTAAATAGAAGAAATACTACTATTAAAATTATAAATTATTCAAAGTGTAACAGAGAAAAATAGGAATAAAACACTGGAAAATGAACTTGTTTTCCTGAATCTGTGAATATTTACAAAATTGTTAGATACAACTTTTTACTGTCCGAGTGAGAACAATCAGTGCGACTTAGTGATGTGTAGTATTTTTATCACACTAATTACTCATATTAGTAAATCAAATAGATTGTTTTTCTAAATACAGCCTTGTTTAATGCAAGTGTTTATGAAAATGTGCAATTTCATAAGAAATTGTAAAAATATGCATGTAATAGCTAAACAAAACATTTGCAGCAGACAACGAAAACTGTTAAGAACAGACTTCTGTAGATACTAAACCTGTCCAAGTACAAAGGGACGCCTCGGTTTGGGATTCGCATCTGTGGGGATGAAAATATAAAACATATCAAACACATACCTGATCAAGTTCACATTGCATCACGGCTGGTGGCGTTAAGTCACATCTGGATACGAGAGGACTGCACACAAAGCACTGGTACGATGTTGCATGTTGGTACGGCAATCTGGGAAAATTTAAAGGTTTCGTTAAAGACAGAACTATCAGTAATAGAATCCGTTCCAAATTTAAACTGCCCTACTGAAACAGAACAATACTATGCACTAATAACCACAGAATTCGAAATACATTTTTGAAAGTTAAAGATACAATTTTATCCTAACAAGGCCGATTATTTCAAAACTTGCTTTTAACTACTCCATTGTTAGTAACCAGTTATTAAAAATAATTTTTAAGTTCATTCATTAAAACGAGAGTTTTTGTTGCGTACAACTTTATCGGCCAAAGTTATTTTCTTTTATTAATAATTGTTATTATTATTATTATTTATAAACATAAGTCTGTACTAAGCATGTGACTGCCATATAAACAAAGGATAGTAATTTTAGAACTTCACAATTAAGGGACTTTAGGTCTTTGAATGTCAAACCAATAAAATTTTGGCATGATTTTTATAATAATTATCTATATTATAAAAATCGAACCAAAATTTTAGAAGCAGCAAAGTACATTTGATAAGTGAACTGAGTTTAATTTAAATGTTTTATATAAATCAAACAGCAATTCGAAAGCTCTAGAATGTGAAAATAAATATGGCCGACGGCGGTGGTGCCACCAACAGCCAGACCGTTGTCGAATTTTCATTATTACTATAATTAATGCAACGTGTTCTATCTATGTATACGAATTTTGAATTAAATAATATGCTATTATATATTTACACAAGTATTACATCTTCGCCTTGAACATGCATTGTACTGCGCAATTGAGAATAAGGACCTCCTCCGAATATTTAACTTGGAAAATACTACATCTCACAAAAATCGTGACATGGATGCAAATTAAACAATACGTAATAGGACTTACCGATGTTTTGGACGGCTGCAGCAGGAACAATGAGGTTAAAAATGGTTAACTCAAAAAATCTTTAAAGACACCATGTGAACAAAGAACCTACACCAATGGTGTCGCCGCCGGAAATGAGAAGGTTGTCTTGCTTTCCTTGGGAATGGGAAATGATTCAATTCTAATTGTCTATGGATAACCTAAATACGGTGTTGCAAGTTCATGATATAATATAATCCATGTTTTAGTAATACATTTCTATGTATAATTAAATTAAATAAAAAATGGGTATATGCAGAGAAGAAATTTATAATTATATTTTGGGTAAGGATAAATTACTGTTTTTTTTTATATATCTAAATATAAACTTAAAACCTATAATTATAACCTTATAACAAATTGTGTTTTTTTTATATGAATGTCACTATAAGGTCTAATAAGAGAACCATTATATTTACAAAAACGTGTCGAATTATATATATTTATATAATCAAAATGTTCATATTATTAAAAAAAAAAAACGTTGACACGTTACAGAAAAATGTGACTCCAAATTTCTTTCATTAATTCGATAAAGAAGTTTCACTTCAATAAGTAAGAAAAATAATTCTTTTCAAATGTATTTATCGTGCTGAAAATAATAATATTTATTATTATTTTTAATAATAATAAAAATATTATTAATTTTGTATATACTTAGCTTTAAAATTAATTTTATGTTATATCATTTTCATTGTATGTTATGTAAAATAAATTTTATTATTTCTTATATATTAATTAAAGTGTAAAATTATATTCTTTTGCGGTCGTGTGTGATGAAATAATAAAATATATAATCTTGTGATAAATCAATAGTTATAATTGCTACATTTTAGGTAAAGTCTGTTAAAAAATTATTGTGGCAACTTTTCCATAAAGAAAGTAAGGGTAGACACATACTTAGCTTTAAAAAGGTAGATACACATTAGTACATTCGTACAATAATTGGATCATATCAAAATATTTTTTTTGTTATATACTACAACGTTTATTTTTATACTTACAGATCCTTTATTAACCCATTTATACTTGATCTGTTTTATAGTTATACAATTCGTCCAATGCACAAAGTTAAAAAGGAAAAATTTATGTGGACAATTTCTTCTGAATTTTTTATTTTATTTCTCTGATTTTGTTGTAGTTAGATTAAAAATGAAAAGTGACTAGATTGCTTCTAAACCCTTCATTTTATTTAAATTTTTGAATGTGATGTGATTATTTTAAAATTTATCGAAACAGAAAGAGCGAAAATGTTCAACTTAGCCCGGCTACGACCCCAGGCTCTTTCAGTCGAGTATCATACGCTTTACCCAGAAAAGGTAAAGTGAAATAAACATAAAATATGAATTATAAAAAAAATAAAATGCAATATTGCTATTCAAAATTACTTTATTTGCAGTAGTGTTGCACACATGAGGGTCGCACAACCTCGCGCCGGCGACGCACTCAATATTACGTCGTAAAGCGTTTGACAAAACATAGTATAAATCATTGTCCGACTAGGAAACCTAAAACAATCCTATTCCGAGAATACTAGTATTAAAGATTGCAAATTCAGTGTAGCTATGTTTCTAGTTTCACTTTGAGCAAAAAGGCTTACAATGATTCGGTTTTAGAGGTAAAAAAGCGTTTATTTGTGGAGAAAAATGGTTACGGAACACCTAAAACAATGAGCGTAACTAATATTTGTGTATACTAAAAGATTTTGTTACCACCAGAAAGATAAGGGAACTAAGGATAAATAGTAACCGGAGCAGTAAAAACGTTAAATTCAAACAATCTAATTTAATTTAATTGCAACGCCAAACTGGACACCAACCATAAAATATTATTTAATCTATTAACAACTAAAGAGTTAAATATAATCAAAATCGATGACGTCTGTTACCTAAGTACGAGTTCACATTGTTTCCTGAAAACAGTAATAGTTTTTGCCTATACATTGCAATATCCACACCACATTTGTATTTTTGTTTTCGGGCATACCTTGCTATGTACTTTAAAATAAAGTTGAAAGCATTTGCTGATTGAATTGAGGACACAAGATAAACTCGTACTAAAGGTATTGGAACAGTATGAAGATTGCATTAGCATAATCAAATATAGAGTAAAGATCAAACACAGCTTAAAACGGTGCTTAGTGCAGGATACAATAAGCATTTTCATATTAATTTCATCTGTCGTTATCACATACAAGCGAGGTTTCTTGTCCCGTTCAGCTACATATCGTAAATCCATAATTCTTACATCGTGATATTTCGTACGGCTATTCTATAAAGATAGAAACAGATTTACAACTCTCAGAATATTAGTTGTCAATAAGAGCGTTATTTTAAAATGTGTGATATATGCCCGAAGTGAGGTGTCGTTATTCAAATATCTGCTTTGTATAGTTTATTACCTAATATTAACGTCATATTTCCGACTAGTTAAGAAATATTTAGTTTCGATAAACGTTGCCAGTCTACGACCAGTACATGAGATACAATAAATGTATAAACGTCGAAAGTACATAAACATTTGAAGGCCAATAGAAGGTTATACATTTGTAAAGTACAAAAGGCTTGGTCCTACGCTTCATGGAAGTGCTCTACAACAGGTTCCTATTCCGATCAGATGAGCCGAAATTTATTGAAACTATACAATATTTTTTAGTTTATAAGTTGTGATCATAATGGTCCCGAATCTTATCTACATCATATCTACATTATTCTTTAATACTCGAATAATTATTGCTATACGTACGTTGTTTCAAATTTCGTTTGTTTGAACACAATTAAAATGTATATTCCCGAATTTGCACTATTCTTGTCTCACTGCGAGTATTTTGCGCTAAAATCACTTTAGTGGGTTAGATATTTAAGTTTTAAGATACTCTTTACTCTTTCGTCCTTGTTGATTGACATGTGCTCCTTGTAACATTACTTTGTAAATAATAATAATCTTGCCACTTTGATAGTAATGTGACTGTTTAGAAACCGAAGCCCTGGTCATATTCCTTCACCTAATATTTAAATATTAATAAAACACTGTAATTCTCGAGAATTATGTTAAGAAGAAGCAATTGTTACAAGGATGACACATTGCAGCATTTCTGTAAAACTTCGTCACAGTATAAAATTTCATGTTAAGTTTATTACGGTGCATCCGATCGGAAATAGATCACAACTGAAACATTACACACAACAATCTGACAACTAGTCATTTAAAATTTAAACTACCATTCAACACTCAACAGGAAGCCGAAAAAGTTACCGTTTCAAAGTATTGAGATAATACGGTAATTTAACAATCAATGATCATCATATATTATGTACGAAATACATTTGAAACTAAACGGTACATTCTACACCCGCTCGTTCTAGTTGGCGGCTGTTTGGCGACAATAATTGTACTTATGTTATTATTAACATTGTTTTATCATGTATTCGACGTCCGTGAGGATCCTCGCCCGCCGCCCTTATATATATATGGTAATATATTATTTAGTATATGGAAGACCCACAGATACACCTTGACCTTGAGATTTTTAGTACACTCCCTTTAACGAGTCCATTATATAGTCCATTGTTCTGCAGGGCGTATTTCACGATTATACTACTTTTTAGATTTTTAAAACATTTTAGTACACATATGATATGACATGATTGTTAAAAGTATAGTTTTCATAAGAATATTTCTTACAGGCTATAAGGAACTTGAAACAATAACTTTATCGACAACCGCAACACAATAAAGTGCGCTCAAATGAATTAACATGACATAATTCGAAGCTCTATAAAACTTATCAAACTACTAAATTTAATATAAGTTCTTGGTGTTTGACGCTGACGCGAGGTAGCTTGATTTACTAATCTCACTTTCATTCATCAACTGATGTACTGTGAGGTTTTTTTAAACAAAATTATGGAGCTCGTTGGTTTTAAAACTAGGAAATACAACGTAGTGTTAACACGTTCAATGCCACTATGATTATGATTTGATAACGTACTTTGAGCGCGCTTGGCGTGTTGCTAGCACCGCGATAATTGTTACAAGAACACGCAGAGCGTGTAGGTGGCACTGAACGTGACGTAAAACGTAATGATTTTTGCATAAAACATCGCCAGTATTTTTCCGGTCAAGTAATGACCGAGACAGATTACAATCTGCAAGTTAGCCTTAGAACATCTACCAACTGCGTCCAACAATTTCAATGTTTTTCTAAATACGAATATTTCTATTATTTATGTAAAAACATTAACATACATAACATAACTTTTAAATGTAATAATTATTGCTCGTACTCACTGGCATCTTATTTAATTTTTATTTGTATATTAGGTACGTTTTTAATTGAAATCATGAAAAAACTTCCCAGTACACCCCTACATTCTGTCTTTCTTGGAGAGGACTCAACATTAAGCACGACATTATAGGTACATTTAAATTTTAATTAATGCATATTCTAAAGTTTTTAAAATCTGTGCTTATTACCAAAGACGATACTATGATGACTGCTACGGCCGAAAAATGCATCCAAAAGTGTAAATCCTGAAATTCGACTACTAAAACCGTTCGATTCAAAGAATTTAAAATTCTATTTGATTTTAAGAGTGAGAGAAGTTCATTTGCTAGAGCGATTCGGAAAATAAAGCGTTTGACCTTTGAGTCCAACCCCGCTCCTACAGGACACGCCTACAGGCACCTCTCGGGACGCGACACTACCAGCTACGCAACATTACTTATACGATATTAAATAACTCTCGTTTAGAAAAATTATTGCATAAAGAAGTGACGGCGATGCGTCGGTTTCGCAAACATTTACTTGTGACTCGCTTACAGTGTTCGTTTGAGCGACTTTGACCTTGAAATTTCTCGAAGTTTTGATCGGAACACTCAATCAGCCGATGAAACTATTGTAAAGCACTAAGTGATTTGACCGAGAAACGAGCTGAATTAATAATGACGATAGCAAATACAATCGAATTAAGAATCTCCCCCTCTTATGAAGTCGGTTAATAAAGTAACAAAACACGGCACAAGGAAAAAATATATAACTTGATGCTAATACAACAAAGTTCATAATCATTTGATTTAATTATAAAGCTTGTAGTATGTTACTTAGGTTAGGATATATAATTAAGATTCTTTGTATAGGAGGTGTTGCTATTATTTAACGTTTCTTTCGAAAAAATCGTATGATTAATTAAGTACTTCAAAGAAGCATACTTCTTCGTCTTCGTCGACTTCTACGGGTCATAACTCGTAGTCCATTTTTTACTAAATCTGGCTTGATTTATTTTACTACTGACAAACACTGTAAGAGAAACACAACGCTACACGCAATCGGACATTTACAATATTAAAGTCATGCAAAAATACCTTTTATATCACTATGTATACATTACAATACAGTACGCGTATGTACATGGCTAAGCTACTGTGGACTGAAGCGGTGGCCACTCTGACATTGCAAGCGCCCATATAAAAATACGTGAGGTCTATACAACGCGGGAGTCCGCTTGTAAATACAGTTGATCGGACTGCGACACTAACAGGGTATAAAAGGAAATATACAGCATTATCTATACATTACAAATATTGTACACTTTACAAGCGAAACGCAATAGGTTACTCCGTACAAGGCATCACACAAGATAAAATACTATTGTGGTTACAGCGAAATTCGTTGAGAAATAATATTAATCTTCATTTAAGAAACAAATATACACAATATTATCTTATAACTTAAAATCTATCAGCTACAAAAGCCGCGTCATATACCGCACAGTGGGAATAAAAAGGACGTAATGCTAAAGCATTTTAGGAAAATAACAAAGTTGTGAACGCATTTTGGAGTCTTTACGCGCGCTGTTATAAAAAGGACAACGTAAAGTTTGTTTGTTAATTTTGTCATTTTCTGGCGCGGAATGGTCACTTCAGTTCGCTAGATACTAGAATAAAATTAAAAATTTATAAAAGATTTAATTAAAAAGTAAAATACATTGTTTGATAATTTCATGTATTTAACTTATTTTGTCCAAAGTTTGAGTTCAGTACTTTCATTCCCACTATGCGATGATCCGTTACAAGTATGAACCACGTTATTTTCTCAACATCTTGTATATATACAAGCCTTGAACTAACTCTAAAGGAGCGAGTTATTGCGTTGTTATTATTATCCTGTGTGATAACTTGTTCGTTTAATTTCACCGTTTGTGACGGCCCTAAAGCGACAGATTGCACACTCGAGATATATATATCTAGGCGTTATTTCAAACTTTAAGAATTGACAGTTCACGCCACACTTACCGTACCTTACGACATTCACAGTTCACGTCTACAGCGTAACGTCTAAGCGTCTACCTAAGTCAAAGTGGAAATTACAAAACACCGTATAGGCACTGAGGGAGTATAGATGAATATAAACGAGAACTCTAAACAAACGCTGGCAATATGCCTAAAAAATTACATATTTTTAGGAATAGGCCACATCTACCCTGTACGTCGACGCAGTTCCGTTTTACTGAAAGTCATGATCATTTGCGAATCCCGCTCGAAACTTCGAACGAAAATACGAATTCCGTACAGAGTAGACCTCCTAATTATCACTAATTTAAAGTAAATGATAGAAAAAATTGTGGCGCGTCTCCACTACACCGGAACGCCTGAAGGGATCACGTTCCGCGCGCGACAACAATTTTTTCGTATCGTATACGTTTTTTAGCCTTCTTAAGTTAATATTGCATTTTATCTGTTAGCAAGTCTTTCCTATAACGTAAATATATCTTTATTCTTATTAATACTTTGCAATATTTTAACTCTGTGATTAAATTTTAAACTGAAAAACAATGAAGGGTTAAAGCCGGATCTTCACGTGTTTACGCAGAATCATTCAAATTTCAACGTTAATATTCCGATTCGGACGTTTAAAATCTATCACAAATTAGAATTAATTACAACACGTATATAAATTTGTATTAGACAACGGGAAGAATAGTGATATGTAGCATGGCACGTGTACTTATCTCGAACTCGTAGAAAAACTAAATCGCGAACTACTAGCGACATCTCGCGCCAACCGATCGAATAATCGTGTCGTTCAAGACCTTCATGAAAACACGTTCAAATAAATTAAATTTGGCACTATTCTTGAGAATATAAGGCAAGAATAATTTTTGTAACAAACGAGCAAGCAATCCAACTGACGGATGGTATTTACTGCCGACTATGCACATCTGTAAGCTTCAACAGGGGTTCTGTCTGAATGATCACAGATGCGTTACTTCTCCCGAGGATTAAGATGGTCGCTCAAATTTTGTGTTTCAATATTCTTTGCCCACAAAATATCAAGTAAGGCAGACAATAAAACAGAATGTAGTTTTATTATACGCAAAATTGTGGTATTACTTACCTCAGTCTAGTGTTCGCACTAATTTACAGTGATTTTTTTAAAGCCTACGTGCAAAAGGGCGTAAAATAATCAATATATTATAAGTGATGAATTTAAAATTAATCCGCGCCTAGGAGAATAATTAAATTATTTTTTTAATTATTATTTAATAAGGTTTCAATGTTATGATTTTGAGCAATACTTTTATATTATACGTTGGCAAATATTGATGATTTTAATATTAATATAGCTCCTATAAAACTTGCTTCTGCTAGCGCAAATTTAGTTAGGATTATAGCAGAAGGGATAATAAAATCTCCCACAACGATATCAACCATACGCTTATGGCGTTTATCATTTTATTTTCTATCAAAACAAAGTAGTTAGAGCAGGCTTGATGAAAACATGATTATTTCCTAAAAGCGCGCTCAAAAAAATTCAAAGTAATAATTATATTTATAATTTCGAAATATCTGGCTGTCAGGTACAAAACAGCTACTAAGCAAAATAAAAAATAAAACAAAACCAAAAATAAAATAGCAGTGCATTTAATAAAATAAAAACGACTGAGCACATGAGGCGGACTCGCGCCCGGCGGGCGACCATACATACAATATAATGTTTATGTTACAATACAACGCTTTGGTACTGAGTGGCTTGCGGCACGCTCCGGGTGACATCGGTCTTTACTATTTTTACCAGCAACTACGAGGTTGTAAGAATAATATTTGTGCTAGGAAGGTATATTGAAAATTAGTCCCTCGTCGGGCGCCAAAAATTGCTAATAAAAATAGTATGAGACCGCTGTCGAAACGGAAGCTAAGTTTGAAATGCTGGTCAGTGCGGCGCTGTGACACAAACTTATTACAAAATAAACAAAAGAGCAAACGAAAATTTAAAACTAAATGAAGCTACTTAAGACAGATTACACTTAAAAAATAAAACTTTTACATTTACTTGCAACGCTAATGACATTATTGAAAAAACGTATAGCAACTCGAAAATTGAAATTTAAGATACAGAATTATGAAAACACTAATAATATCTTATCGATCATTTCGTACCAACTTAAAACAATTTGTAAACTAAATAACACGATCTCAATAAACAAAATTGATTCCGACGTATAATTTGATAAAAAAAAAGATGTATTGCATAATCACTGATTAAAAAATAATATCCATTTACAAGATTTAAGTTATTTTGATTGAAAATTGCAAGAATTCGAATAGATACATACATTTATAAGAACGCATCCGCTTTATATGTGTTGCAACGTGTTCGTACGTGTTGAAGTGTGCGTATGTGTATGTTGCCGTACGCACACAAGCGCATCGTGCACGTATACGATCCACCACATGTAAAAGTTGACGCGAATTTGTAATATATATGTACATGTGTAAGTATAATAGTCTAAGAAAACAACCATTGACAATGTTAATCCGTTTGCAGCACGAAAATAAATAAGTACTAATTATTAGTTTAGATTATTAGAATCACTTTAAAGTTAGAAAGAAATGTAAAGACACTGAACGTATTTTTTTTAATATAGTTGTCTCCTTTAGTTTCAATGAAATCGTAGAATCTATCTCCTTCGTGTATTCAGAACACATTATTTTAAAGAAAATGGTTTTAAGGCTGTTCATGTTGTCAAGATTCTAGCCTTTTTTATCAGATTGAAGTAGCAACCGAGCATGCAGTCCACCTGATGCTAAGTGGTTACTGCCGCCCATGGATATCTGTAAGCAACTTCATATAGTACAGGGGTTCTATCTGAAGTCGATCACAGAGGCGTTGCCACTTCAAAGAACTAAGATGGTCGCCTCATATATAAGTGAGCTGACAATCTTGTTATAATTATTCTAATTCATTGCAACAGTGCAATAAAATACTAATGAAACATCATATTCGTGCTGCGAATATAATAACAACAGATAAGAAATGAAAAATGACAAAAACATACATAATTTTTGATACAACTTAATTCAAGAAAGACAAATCAAAATATTAGAATTTACCTCTCGCTCTTTAAATGTAGCGAGAAACACGTACAATATCTGATATTTTTTATATTTCTTTATGTAAACGAGTCATGGATAATATGAATGATCGAGATCTGCTGAATTTCGCTGCCTAGAGGATAATATGAACGTGATAAAAAAATATAAAAAAAAAAAATAGAAGTCCCAACCACCAAAGAGCGCCATCTATTGTACAGCGAGGTAATTTTCATCGCACAAATTTAGTTACTGATAAATATTTATTTATACTAATATTATAAAGCTTAAGAGTTTGTTTGTTTGTTAAACGCGTTTATCTCAGAAACTACTGGTTCGAAATGGAAAAAATATTTTGTGTAGAATAGTCCAGTTATTGAGGAAGGCTATATGCTATATAACATTTTGCTGTTTGTTTGTTTTTTCTTATATCGTAGCGAGTGAAACCGCAGGACACAGCTAGTGTATGATATAGTAATTATGTATGCAAATAAAATTATTAGAGAACGTAGAAGAAGGGTTTTTTATATTACACCGTATCATATGTTTTGTTAGTGATCAATAATAAAAAACTTTCGGTTCAATAAAACAGATGGCGTTATTATCTATTACAATGAAGAGTTCGCAGTAAATATTGCACTTGACATCAAATACAATATGCTTTTCGCTTTATTGTATCTCAAGAATAACTTTATACATGACGATGTAATTCTCTATCCTCTCCTCGCTATGTTACGAGCGAGAAACATATTCAAAAATCATTTAGTATCAATATTTATTTATATGTGCGATTACATACTCCGCTGCTTAGATGTCGCTCTTCTCTCAAACAAAAAGCGGTTTAAGTATAAATATAAAATAATGTAATATTACTATAGCAACTGGCTTCGAGCAATAGGCACGACCGACTGACAAATATCACGTACGAGTGATGCTTAGATATTATACTGTACCTTGTCCTCCACAATACCATTGACCATTGATTACCAACTTGTAGTAATAGTATGAAAAAATACAATTGTCCCGTAAATTAGCCCTTTCTTTTAGTTTACCAATTAACATTACTTTCCAGAATTTACTCATTATGAGTGACACTATAGTGCAATAATATTGTATATATATATTTATGCGAAATGAATTATTATTTTTTATATCTAATTATGCACTTTTAGTTTGTACCCTAATCGACCCTTTCCCCCACCAACCCTTAAGCTTTTGCTATCCCTTATTTTTACCGATTTGATGATGATCAAATCGGTAATGCGACGAGGACGAGTGAGGATGCTCACTCGTCTACAAATCCGCTCTGAATATTAAGATAAGATAAAATAAGACATCAGATGTCAGTCAGCGGCGCGCCCGCCAGCTCCAAACGCTCGCAAACCATCGGGAAGAACGCTAAATACTGTTAGTACATAAAGCCGAGCCGCGCGGCGCGCTCCTACTTTACATAATTATACCGCTCAATATAACGACGACGTAAATATATAATAGCATTCACGTTTACGGTGCACTAAATGACCACATCGGACCAGACCATATCTATTCAGGCCATATCGGATTAGACCATATCGGACCAGACCATATCGGACCAGACCATATCGGACCAGACCATATCGGACCAGACCATATCGGACCAGACATTATAGGACCAGACCATATCGGTCTACCTGGGTATATGTTGATGATTTTTACTATTTTTCCTGATCTATACTCCAAAAATATTAAGAAAGAAAATTAAGTTCAACAAAGTGAATTCAAAAAAGCACTATTAAATAGAATATTAGGACTATAGTTTTGTTGGTCATTACATTTAAAAAAATGTCTATAAATAAGTGCCTCAAATGCTTATCAAAAAGAAAACAGTTTATATAATTTAAAATCCCTTTTTCTTCCAAAAGAAGAACTTTTATTTTGACAAAAAATCTAACACATATTTTTATGTACGTAATAAACAATATTTTTGGAGTATCGCGCATGTAAAAAATATTCACCAACAAATAAGTATATATAAAATAAAGTTGGTACGCGCGCGCGGCCGCGGGACAACTATGTAAAAAAAATGCACGTAAAAATTAGCCACTAACACTAAACCGAACTAAGGTAAGACGTACAACTATGCGCGGCCGCAGCGGACACGCGCCGGACACCAGGCATTCCCATACTTAACGTACTGTATAACTTACTTTAATACTTTAGTGTAGCGATGTGGCAGACTTTTTGGTTTAGAAGTAGTTGCTTCTAAAAGAAAAATGTCCGCTATGAAATAATGAGACAAGATTGGTAATATTTTAAGTGGTTTCAAATAAAACCGTTATTTTCAAAACTGACATATAAGAGACGTTTATTTAATAAAGAATCGTTAATAAAAATGTTGGGTACCAACACCGTGTTAGTAAGAGGACCTCTAAAAATTATTACTAGGTGCCCCATGACATAATAGCTTCGAGCAAATAACAAACAATGTAAAATTCTCATCAAGAGAGCAGGAAACGGATTCCATTTGGTTGAAGAGCACTAAGATCTTAGAACTCTTTAAGGCCACTGTATAAAAAGTCACTTCTTTCGGTATGAATGATATCAGCAAATTACTAGTTCGTTAAAATTATATGTTTGAAAATGTTACTTTCAAACACAATTACATCTGGTGGCATTCGAGATGACTCTGCATCCCGAGTGCTTCTTCGTGAGGTAGGTATTGTAGATAACAGCACTAAGAATTGTATCAGAGACAATAAAGACATGTACCAGTACTGGTTTCATACAGACTCTACGAAATGGACTACTCATCCCGGGTAAAGTTGTTCTATGGAGCTTCTAATTTTGACGTCTTTGACTCTTTAAAGTCAGTCCGTAATATGTTTGAAAACAGAAAGAGATGGCGCTGTAACCAAAAAAGATGACATTAATCTCAAAACACAACTAACACTATCAGTTATCAGTACGTAAAGTCGAAATGCCTCGTGTTCCGCGCGGCCCTCCGCGGCCGACGCGAAAGATAACACAGTAACATACGAATACAACTTGAACGTTGACTGTTTGACGCGTAACGCCACTAGCGTTACAATCTATCTAATCTAAGCTAATATTCGAGGATATTTTTGTACACAACAATATTGATAAATCACTTCTTTATGTAGATTTTTTTTTTGATGGAATGGCAATGTATGGCCGATAACCGATGAGGAAGAAAGGTGGTCGAGTGGCGAACACGTTTAGGCAAAAGGAGCACAGGTCGCCCCCGACCAGGTGGAACGATGACCTGGAGAATACAGTGGGGAACCGTTGGATTCAGGTACAGGACCGTTTGGCGTGGCGCTGTTAAGGGGAGGCCTATGTCCCCCAGAACAGAAATCTAAACTCATTCATATTTCTGTCTGGCCGGGAATCGAACCCGGGACCTACTGCGCCTCAGACCGGTATGGTGACCGCTCCGCCACGCGGGACATCAAAACCTGGAAGGGCTTATGGATGAATATATTTTTTATCATATACAAGTGGCAAACGAGCTTGCAGTCTGCAATAAGTGGCCACTGTCTCCCATGGACATCTGTAATCAACCCCTGATAAGATCTAAACCTTAGAGGGCATCCATTAATTACGTACAACCACCATATTAGAATTCGATGACAAAATCTCCCCATAAAGAGAAAACAGCGTATAGCAAAAAGATATGGCAATATTGCAAATAAAATTCAGTTCGAAAAGAAATACTACTCGCATAGACCAAATTGGAACGCTTCATGTGCCGTTACATAACATCTAAACCGGAACACAACGTGGCCATAACATTGTCTCATTATAATTTTGAGTTATCCACATAAAACAGCGATATATTAATACTTTTCAATATGAATATCCAATTAAAAATATACAATGTCCGTAAAATAAAAAGCTGGCGTTACGACGTCAAACAGACAAGGCGAGACTTGTATAATGTGTATATATGTTTATATACATACGATCCCTCCCGTACATGGCACAGCGCTAGGGACGCTCGACGACGCCGACACGTTACAAACATTGCAATACAGCGGTTCCCAACCTTTTGTACCTTCCAAACTTATGGTCATTATGAATCTAAGGAGCTAGGTTCTCAAAGTTTGTGATAGAAATAAAAATATGCTACTTTATCGTGTACTGATGTAAAAAAAAGTATATTAAAACCGAATTTGAAGTAAATGAAATAGATGATTTTTTTTTTCTGTCCGTTTGACCCCCATTATTAGACCGGTTTTATATGCGGTCCATCAAAGATATGTCTCTATGTTTAAGAATTAATAACGTTCCATAAGTATTACAATTCCTTGTACCGTGTGTATGACACTAAAACACAGCATAAAACCCAAATTCAGAACTGAAATATCAATTCATCCATTAGATTTTGCCGGACACCGAATCCAGAACTTGCAGAGTGTCCGACCGTTATAAATCGCCAACTTTAAGGGACAACTCAAATAATTTTTATAAGTTATCGAATTCAAAGTTCGGTAGGTAACCATTTCTCTAATACTAAAAACATTATTGCAACCCGCTGATAGAAGAAATAACTATTACACCACAAGTTAGCTAAAGCATTCAGACCGAAGGTTGGGAACCAATTTCCTACAAACAAAAAATTGCACTTAAAACATGACATAACATGGAAGACATATAGTTCTACGCGCACAACGTAACAACAAAAAGCGATTACTAAACAAACAACAAAAGCTTAATACTTTATACGTGTGATGCACATTTTATTTGTCTTTTGTGAAGCAAATTTTTAAAATTACTACATATTAAAAAATAAAAAAAACGTCATCGCAGCGTCCGAAGCAGATAATAAAGTAAAAAATTAGCAATAATGTTACATACAACGCATTAAACTATACAAAGTAACGTAAGGAAATACACAACTAGAATAGTGCGGGGAGAGCCGACCAATCGCGGGCCGGAATTTATCTGGCTGGGGATTGGTCGGCTCGCGGCAGCACTGACGTAACAGTCGGAGACGGACAGCTGCGTTACTGGTGCGAGGGACGAGGCTGGACGGGACGTACGTAACGTAACACAACGTGACGTGAAGTAACGCGATGTGACGTAACGTAACGTGGCGTGACGTATCACAACGTGACGTAACGTGAACGTGTAGTAACGTGATGTGACGTAACGTGACGTGACGAGGTAAGAGGAACCTCTTACTTTTATATACCATGCAGCAGATAATTGAATTCTTAGTATAACAAGGAACTGTTTACGCACAATTACATAATATTGCACATTTTTCATGCGATGATTCATTTTGTATTTATTTTCTGCTTGTAAAAATATAACCGTGTAACTTAATGCCTGTTCTAATCAAATCTGAACGTATACTGAAAATTTACAATTAGGATATTTATTGAAAGAGATAATAGGAAAAAAAATACAATTTTGTAAATTTATGGTACAAAATATTTAGTACGTCTTTGATAAGTGCCATAAAAAACACTGACAAGTTCTCCACTTGCATTGTTTCGTTGTGTTACGATCTGACGTCCCTCCCCCCCCCCCCTCCCCCTAGCACCGAAACGCGAAACCGAGCAAGCATCAATAGAAACAAACACGCCGCAACTAGGAAAACAAACGATATACAACACAACGCTCTTATCATACAAATAAAGTCCAAATTGCATATTCGATTATTGCATCGTTACGCCCCTCCTCAGTGTGCGATATTAGCGCGTACGACTACGACACGACTACGACCTTTTAATATGACTATGTGAAAAGAAGATTCAAATGCGTTTTATGTGTGTTTTATAGTGTTTTTATATTTGTATATAAAAGAAGTATATTAAGGTAAATTTAGTACCCCACTTTGATAATTAATGCATTTAAAATGAAAAAAAAAACAATAAAACGAAATATATCATATTTTTTAACCTTACTCTCATTTCTAGTCTGCACGAAAATTTTAATAAAAAATCTACATTTCAAATTCTATCATAGATACAAAAATAAAATATTTTGAAAATATATACCTATTATTCAGATATTTTCAAAGTTGATCGTTGTTGAGTTGTTGAGTTTATCTTATAAAAAATCTTGTCTAAATTAACATACGACTCGTGTATTCGTGTCGTGTCGTGAGTCGTAAGCGACCATCACCGCCCTAACATAACACCGCGCCAGCTTACATTGCTGTACAAGTTAATCTTGAATCGGCGACGACGAGACACTCCTGAACCAAATTTTTCATTTTATGATCACGTGATTGAAATAAAACTAAATTTTATCATTACGTAGACGAAGTCCCTAGATAGACTGCAAATGCGTGATAATACGATACTTTGTAAAGCCGTGGGTTTGAATATTAATTATCTTATAATATCGCATTATTAAAAGATAAATTTTTAGGAGTCTATTATATTTAAGTGTCTTCGTCTATATAGAAACACATATATGAAGTTCAAAACCGAAAAAAAAAATCACAAACAACGAATAACAAAAAAAAAAGAAACCACATTCAACATTTACGATTAGTGAACGTAAAACAAAAGTTACGACCGCCCTACGTCGAGAAAGGGACAGGTATACAGTCACGTGCCGTGGAGAGAAAGAGACAGAAACACTGGCCTAAACACCTAACACTATCCGTATATGGTACAAGAGCACGCGCACGCACACACACACACTAACCCTATATGTATACACGCACACACCTAAGGCCGCGGACGTAACGGTTGAAAGGAGTGGAAATTAATCTAAGGCTTAACTATTAAACATTACAATACAACTAAATTATTATTTTTAATTAATTACATACAAATTAATGATAGCGGTTCATTTATTATTTATTGTATAACGCAGGGGACAGTAATTGATGGAACGCGGAGGGTTTCTTTTCTGTATAAAACTTCGCCTTTTAAATGTATTTTGCCTATTACACGTGTTAGATGTTGTGTGACTGTCAAATATGACAGTCAAGACAAAGACCATAATAATGGTCTTTTTCTTTTTTGATTCCTACGTATCTGGGGGCACGGCAGTGTCCTCGCCAAGTCGAGCAAAAAAGCGACACGGCCGTTACCATTAGATATTTTCTGATAAGATGTCTATGCAAAAAACGATCTGCCAATTTATTGTGTGATGTGCAATAACTATGAAAATTTTACATAGTTTATATTTAATATGTCATTTGTGTATGTAAACGAAATCAGGGAACGCAATTCGAATCCCCAGCGTTATTCCGAATTTAAAAGCAAACGAATCATTTTTGTTTCCATTTAAATTTTGTAAATGATCTTAAACAAGCATAATAATAATTATCATTTAGTTAGTATTCACAGGCATCGGCTATATAGGCATACAAACATATATTTAAACAATGAATAAAAAGGTTGCGAACACCTGAACCCCGCGTGCCATCGATTGCCGACCCCTGGTATCTCGTTACGGACCGGTAAGGTAACTTCACCAGGAAACTAAAAAGCGTTCATAATAATCACTGAACCACTGAAAAATTGACGTCTTTCCCTTTATTAATATGTCCGAGCTAAAACTGCTACAAAATGGAAAAGAGCTACAATAACAAGCCAGTCGGCTTCGATCGTGTAACAGACTTGACGTCAGAAAGCTTTTACGTTAAAAACTAATTATAGCAGTGCAATAAAATATATTTTTGACTAAAAAAGAAAAACATGTTTCTAATTCAACTGTCTATTAATTTAATTTGCATTGAAGTTGTGCATAAACTTTTGGACAGTTACGAAAATACATTAATTTTCCTATCCGGTTCACTTTGATAAGGCGACGATCTTAGTCCTCGTAAGCAGCTACGCATCTACTTTTGAATAAAAACAACAAGACTTCAATTTCTCCCCAGTTCAATGATTATTGTAAACAGAATGAGACATTCTGAACGATTTTCAGCATTGAATCAATCGAATGGATATGCGCTAGAATAGTTCAAGTCCAATTTCTACCGCTCTAGTTAATACACAATTCAAGAACCAAGTTCGATTTATAGACAAGTAAATCTTTTATGATTTAAATATATGATATGGTTAGAAAAACAAAACTTTTCGGTAAGATAACTAAGTCTCAAGTATGCTACCAGACATAACTTGTAATCAATTATGGAAAAATTTGGAATACAGATACTATCATACTATTTGTGTCTGAAAATTAAAAAAATAGGTACATATTTTTTTTTTGGCTACTGGAAAACTTAGACTTTGAGATATATTAGAATATCAGAGTCTTTAAGTTATAAATCTTAGTAATTAATTGAGATAGTACATTAACCGTTTCTCAAAATTCAATGCGAAAAATCGCCCAAAAACGCTCACGAAAGCGAAAAAAAACCTCAACACTAAAACAAGCGAACGTTTGTCTTGCTATGCTATTACCGTCCTTATCGCGCGAACGTAGGGGCTAAAATCGAAGCTCGGCGAGATTCCATTCCCACAGCCGCGACAAGCCGGAGGCTCGAAAACCAAACTAAAAACTCTAACGTCTCATACAAATCGTATAGAGCTCACAATCGCTTGAGACTTGAAGAAATTTGTACAACGATCTTTGGAAGCCGCCTTAATAAATGCTATATTTTTTTAGTTTTAATAAAAAAAGAATGTTACAGAAAAATAGTACACGCTAAGACAATCTTAACACCGACGAGTTAAATTTAAACAAATCCAAAAAAAAAAACATAATTTTCCCCTAATAACGCTAACGATCAACAAATTGATTCTAAGCAATAATTTTTATTATTCGATATTAACTTAATTGATATTCAATCATCTCACCTCATATATCAAATCTATTCAATAAAGCGTTAAGTTCGAAATCCTTACATAAACACCGCGCTTATTCGTAATGAATAATAAAAACTTTCCCTAACACTGCACGTTCTTAAAGTAAACAAAGATTGAGTTCTTCTTCATTCTCGGACTGTCAATAATATTGATCAATATGTTTATTATCTACGATACATTGCACTGTGCATACATTTATTACAGATACATGTAACTAAATTAAATTATGATTGAAAAAAATTTACCTATTTGAACTAATCATTCAATCAAATTTCAAACAAAAAAATAATCAGTTTATCAGTTTTTTTGTTACAAAACGTGAGATATTACAAATACGGATAAAAAATATAGGGACGGAGTATGAAGCAATCAATAATAAATTGCAACAACTATATAATTCACTCATACTATTGACAGTTCGAGAACCATTCGTTCACTGAACGAACGCGTACATCTAACACAACACTTCACTTGAAATCTACCAACAAAAAACAGAAATTAATACACAATAATTCGCCTAATTCAAAGGATAAAATCAACGATAGTAGAAAGAGAACTTATGGATATACGGTCGCTGTAAAAACTTCTCCACACCAAGCACTAGAAGCACTAGACACACGGTAAGATCACGGGACACAGTCACGGCAGAGTGCGAGGGTCTCACACGAGCGGCCCCTCTCCGGAGAGTCGAAGCCTCCCACCGGAGGGCCACTCCCTCCCCCCGGAGGGCCGAACCCTCCCTTAGACGGCGACGCCCGTCACTCGGAGTTGCTGAAGTACTCGGAGGCGTTGCCGCGGCAGATCGGACACGTTCGGTTCGTCTGGAAAACGAATTGAAGTAAATTAATTAATTAATATAGAAATAGCCGTCACGAGACGCCTGACAGATGTGAAACATCGTTTTCGTGCAAGTTATATGGGTAAAAGACAAGTGTTTCGTTACCATAAACAATATACGAGCACCTATTGTCGATGTTCCCATTGGTTGGTCACAGCAGAGACGGATGAC